>JAZGTK010016790.1:0-12567 GCA_036877625.1 Ambastaia sidthimunki
AGGCCATTAAATTCTATGTCAATGTACATATTCTGAACAAGCACAATGTATGTAAATTAGAATAATAGTAAACTTATTGAAATAACAGGAAATAACAAAATTGCTGTGGGATTTATGTTGTGACTAAAAGCATCCAAAATAACTGAACCCTATGTTATATTTTAGTATGTTAAATGCAGTCACCCTTTACCTAGAATTAGCAAAATTATACACTTGTCATTTTATCAACAAGCTCCTTCAGGTCCTGTTACCTTGGAAGCTTTTTAAAGAGTATTAAAAGAATCTATGCTGGACTTCTTGGCTGCTATTTAGTTATTATGGTTTGGTATATATAAAGTACATTATATAAATTATATAATAGTAAATTATGATGTGGTTATGTACTATAGAAGAACACTTCTATAGCATTTTATAGTCAGATGTAAGAGCTTGTGTGAGCTGTGTAAGTGGGCAGTTCTTGATGAGATTAAGCTTCAAACTAGACCAGACTTTATTCCCCCAAAGGTCTGACTACATGAGTCTTGGTGATTAATAGAATTTGCAAAAGGGAAAATTCAGAGTTCAAACTGCTTTTATCATAAAGCGCCATCTAACTCAAAGCAGAGCTGTAGGTTACCCATCTGGTTGGGTATCATATGTTGTGCTCCATAGAGATCAGTAGGTTCATTCTGGTGTCCAGCACCCTATTAGATAGAGTGAGAAGATGAATAAACTGAGACCAAACAACAGCAATAAAGATTGATCATAACTCAAGTCAAGGGCTGGAGAATGAGGGAGAGGTTGAACTGTGGGGATGGTGATAGAAGAGAACTAAAGAGGAGTGAAAAGTATCAAGTAGGTTATTTCCTCAGGCCTCACCCCCTCACACAATCACTGCCTAGATATCAAAGATACTTGTGTACTTTCTGGGCTACTTATCCACTATGTTTCCTTGTTTTTACTTTCTCTTATTAACTATCTCTTCATTATACTCAACTGGAAATTCCCTTCGGACAAGAGTAGATGATGAAGAGATAAGAACTCTGAGTGCTCGGTGTATATCAGCAGAGAAAAGCATGTCAACATCATGTCAACATCAGCGCTGAATCATGTTTGTCAGGGGATTCATTATACGAGCTTGTTCTCTCTACATTTAGACTGGTCCTTTGTTAACAGTGCATTAGCCTCTCCACCAGAAAATGATAATCCATTCTTCAGTATCAGATGGCATATTAAATATGCTTTGAATGCAGCCATCTTCTCTGTGAAACACCCATAGCCCCACACTGTGAGGCTGACAGACATGGAGAGCGTTGAATGCTGCTATTACACAGAAACATAAGCACAGACACCCACATGCAAGCATATGAATTGGAACATAAAATAAATAGTTTATTATGGTGTGGGTAGCCTTTTTGCTAAAGAGCTGATCTAGTTATTGAGTTGTAGGTTAAACATCGATGGGCATAGTCATGCTGTTCACTATCAAAACTTAGTTAGCAATGCTAGTAACTAGCTTGATCTTTATTGAGGTTGGAAAAGCGCAGCCTAGTGAGAACACCAATACAACAGCATCCCATGCTGGACAACAAAACACAATATATAAAAATGACCAGCTAAACATACTTTGAGGGGAAACTGTTAGCTAAGATGAGATGATCAAACATAGCCTGTTCTAATTCCAATTTTGCCACATTGCAGTTTTATTTTAGCAGACACCAACTGTCCCCACAGGATTCAAAATGGCTGCCAACAATCATGGTAATCGCTTTATATGAGAAAGTGACACAGTTATGGTGCAAAGAAATAAAGGATTTATTGGCAGTATGCGTCTCCTCAATTCTGGTTAATTTCCTGGGCACCTGTGGGACCAGCTGGTGGGAAGATGTGAATGAATACTGCTGACAATCCTGCAGAAGTCTTAAAGCAGATTCTGAGTGTGTCATACACAGATTGCCAGGCTTGCCATAACATCGCTTCAGGCCAGAGAAGCAGACAGATGCAGAGACATACTGCTGGCAGCTTCATGGCTCTCCCCTGTGCTGTGTTTCACAAAGGTGTAAGCGTCCACTTTGATTTGAGCTTCAGACTTCTTAATGAAACACTTGTAGCCCCGTTTGTCTCATATACTTTTAAACAGCTCATACTAATGAAAGTCCAAGTGACATAATGAGTCTACAGTGTGTCAGGCTTTGCACAATACAAAAGGTCAGTTTTAATAATGAAACACCTATTAAAATCAGCATCTAAAGCACAGAGGACAAACTGCTAACTTCAAACCATAAGGAAACAACCTAGACAGTATCACACTGTGCAGGGATCTTTAAAAACACTTTATTCAGGACACATGAATCATATGTTTTTCTAAACATTTAAGGTAAGACTTCAGAGGCACTTCATCAAAGCAAACTCTTGAAGTGATGCGTGGATCATTTCCCACATCTGCATATAGCAGAGATGTTCTGTGGTGCATTGTAATGAGCAAAGCATCTGAAATCAGGAGCCTGCCATTATATCACGCCTTCTCCATCTGCAAATCAGATCATCCCTGGTGGAAAATCCATCTTAAGCTGAAAGCTGTGTTTTGGATTATGATTGATGGGTCATTAGCTAGTACAAAGTGCTAGACCATTTTAGATCAGCAAAATGCTAATCTAAGAGCCACTGCATGGTTTTTGCTATTTAAGGAGGTCCTGTTGGCTTTAAAACAGCTCCTGGTGAAACAAGCCTGATCAATGACCAGATCAGAGCTGCTAGAAACCAGCTCTCAAGTTCCAAAATACAGCTGTCAGCTTAAGGTTGTTTTTCAGCAGGGATGTGACGGCATTTAAATCAATAACGCAATTCACTTCCCACACTGTAATTCAGCAAGCCATTCCTTCCCATCCGCTTAGCTCCCTCACGCAGCTGCTAGCTCTCCAATGAGTGGCGGCTGGGGGATGACGGTATATCGCTCCTGCTGCGTGCAGCTGGTAAGGTGGGTTTGATCGGCTGTTCTGCGAGTCCGGGGGAAACGTTTGATGGAAACACACTTGAGCAGGAGTTTACACAAGCATAGCAATACAGATGGTGAATAAGGAAGTTCTATGTGCATCAGGAACATTCTGACAGTGTGAACAGTGTGTTTATGAGCGTACAGGGCCTTGTCTTGGGTGTTCTGCATGCGGGTTGGGTACACAGTGTCATAGCACAACTGCTGTGTGAGCTGTTTCAATGCACCACAGTTCTGGTTCCATTTATTTATTTTTTGTACAAATGTCACAACATGCTTTTCAAAGAAAAAAAGAGAATAGAACAATGCAAATTTTTTACTGGGTTAAAATCTTTATTTATGAGCTTTACACAGAATCCATTGTAGTATAACTTAAGGGAATAGTTCACCCAAAAATGAAAGTAAATCGTTTCGTAGTATCGTTTACTTTCCCTCATGGTGATCTAAAAAGCTTCCGTATGACTTGCTTTTCCTGTGGAGCACAATAGAAGATGCTAACTGGAATGTTCTCGCAGCTCCTTTTCTACAGAGAAAGTAAATGCTGATGACCTCCAAAAATGACAAAAAGCAACATAAAAGTAGCTAATTTGTCTTGTATGCAATATTCCAAGTCTGTTATGTGTGGTGTTGAGGAACAGACATTTAGGCTTTTAATCACTAAAAACAACACATATATTATTATATGACTATAGTATTCAAACAAATTATTTTCATTGTACTTTTTAATAGTGATTATTTGTCTTTTTATTTATCCCATTTGTGCCTATTTAATTTCATTGTATCATAAACAGAGATGTGAACATTCACTCGTTTCTCTGAGAAGGGAAGTCATGAGAAGAGTAAATGAAAAATTTTATTTTTTGCGTGAACTATACCTTTAAATCACATTTTATAAAGGTCTCCTAACATTCAGCAGCAAAGATCTTTACAGCTTCCTGAACACGCCATAAAAGCAAAAAATTGGAAAATGAATTAAAGCACAGGCAGATCATGATGTTTGGGATCATAAACCCAAACATTTATAACTGTCTTGAACATTTATTATGCTAGACAATGTTGTCAATGAGCCACACCAGCCATCTGATGCTGTGAAGGGGTGAGAGGGGAACGCTGGAGAGGTAAATGGTGCCTTTCCTCTCATATCTTAAAAACCATCTGGTAAAGATCAGAGGGCTGGATATGGAGCGTGGCTCTTGTCATGACAATAGTGTAAGTGGAAGGGGGTACTCCATATACTTTCTTTACAGCCTTTTCTATAATGCAGCACACTGGGAATTTTATTGATGACTGCAAATAACTTTTTAAGGAACTAGAAGAAGCTTTTGGTCTGGTTGCCGGATTATAACATGCAGTAGCTCAGAAGCTGTTTTTTGACCCAGACAAGGAAAATCTGATCTAGGTTGTGACTTTATACACGGGTGGTAGAAGCTTACACAGGTTTTTGCTGCCATCCATGGACATCTGTAGCAGGTTGGTTAACAGAAGATTAAGACAGAAGAATCTGTAGCCACTTGGTGTAGAGGTGATATACAGTGTCATGTTTATAAGCACTCTGCATGGACTCACTTTACCAGAATCCACAACCTGATCCCATTGGAAAACATAATTTTACAAGGTGGTAGTTTTGAATGAATTTGGGAAAAAAAGTATGATAATTAGAAAAAAGCAAGCATGAAGGTCCACACCTAACTTCACCCCAAACCTAACTGACACAGGAATGAGAGCAGATTTAATGCAAAAATTTACAAATTAAATTGTACAAATTTGCCACTAAATCCATAATTTGTACAAGATTTAAGAATTACCATGAGATTGTGTTGCAATCCACCACCCAGTGAGACCATTTGTATTTAAATATAAACCCCAGGGTTAGTCAGACATGGAGGGCCATGATATTCATCTTCCTGTGGAGTGTAACCTCATTAAGAGTGATTAATTTAGCCACATGACTAATATAGTCGAGACTGACCCAAGGAACCACACAGCTCCCAATAGACCTCTTTATCCTCATTCATAAAGTTAAACAACCTAGACAGGTGCCTTGACTCAAACACCAGCTGCTCCTACTTGTTATCCGAACACTACACAATACCAAAGCAACAAACCTGTAACCCACCTCACCCAAACAGACAAAGATATGTTTGCCCTGAAGCTCACCCTAATTTACTCAAATGAAACAATGCAGACATTAAATGTAGAGATGTCACCCGGCACAGCACATCACACGCTCTCCTGAAAGGTGAGCTCCAAGCAAAATGCGGTTCACCTGCATGTGGATATTCACTTACTTCAGACAGCCTATTTAAAACTTTCCGCACAACTTCTTCAGTTGCTCTCTCTCTCCTTGTTTGGTACCACTCACAAAATACTTAAGCAGTATTTTTGCTTTTTTCGAACACTGTCATTCCCACCTACGTGTGAAAGTGAGCCCACGCCAGCTCGCTGCTGTTTTGGAGCTTAATGTTCTAGCATCTGTGCTAAAGTGAGACAGTAGCTTATGAGTTTATGCATTAGTGCTCTTACGTGTTCCACCCACTGTGAATGTGTGCGACATTCCATCCAAAATGTTTTAGACCACTGTCGAACCCTGATTTTGGCACCTGTGAGCAAACATGATGTAACTTTTGCATGAGAATGAGTTAGCATATAACCCCATATCAGCTACTGCCGCACCGTTCCATTCCTGTATTAGTCAACGTTTCTGAATCCCTAAGGGGACTTCCAGCAGCTCTTCATACTAACCATGAAGAAGCTGACCTGAATTTATCGGGTATCCTGTGAAGTATTATTGGAGGTTCTAAACATCAACAGTCTTTAAGTGCTTTAATTGGCCCCTGAGGCAAGAACCACTGCCAGAACACCTGAAAATCCAGCCTGCCCAAAGCTTTCTCTCCGTAAACTAGCTGAGAGAGGGACATTGCAAGTCAGTGCTGACACCTGGGAAAACATTAGCATTTCAATCCCATTACATTGGTGGAATCCCAGCCAAGTGACATCCTGAGAAAAGAACGGAGGAAAAGCAGTTGTTCTAGTCCTCAGGCATGCACTGTTTCAACTATAGAAAATTCTCAAGTTTCAGCTCCTACAAGGCACCACAGACTGCATATGTCTCAGCTGGCACTGTGACAAGTTAGATTTTGGCAAAATCACTAGAAACAATACCATATTTAAAGGCAACATCAGAATTTAATTAGAAAAGTCTGGTTAGCTCCCGAAAGACTCCAGGAAACAGGAAATTACATCAGATATGACCAATTAAAGCAACTCAGACTGTAAGGGTGTAAACATTCTGAGGATAGCGATCTCATATTCTCTGATTTGATATTAAATTTGGTTACTCAGGGATTTAAGCTAGGAGAAATCATTTTTAAGAAATGAGACCTCTGAGTATTCCGTCTCATACAATGAAGGCCAAAGGGATAATTTCAATCAGAGTGACTAATATATGTGGTTTCCTCTTAACCATTCATCTATCAAGACTAAGACCTCCAATTTATAAAGCTCAAGAGGTTTGGAAGGGAGGAGGACTACTTGTAGAAACAAGACAAGATCATATCTTAGATCGTACTGATTAAAACATAATCAAAGAGCAAAGGTAAGAGAGCTCTCTGTCTTCTGGCAAAAAAAGTCTGCTCTCTCATCTATTCCTTCTGTCACTTTCTGCCTCTCTGATGCTCATCATTTGAATGATGTTGAGAGGACCCTTAAGGATTTATATGTTATGTCATGTTGACGAAACAACTTCTGGGTCATGTTAATCAAACCCATGAGGATGCAGCAGGTCTCTGGCAGTTAGAGCCACTTTTTCTCTCTTCTTTTAGCTTAATGTTGAGGTACTCAGCATTTGAAATGAGAGTGATAAACTGAAATGGAGATGAGGAGAAAGATATGCTTTTATAGATCTCCAGCTTCATTTTTTATTTATGTGAATTCGTTAAATAATCATTTAGGTCTTAATTAGTGGTCCTTGCAAAGGCATTAATATTACTTATGCTCGTTTTTTAAAGGATTAATTAACCTGGAAATGAAAAGATTGGTATCATTTCCCCAGCCTCATGTCATTACAACCTTGTGTTATTTTATACTTTCCTTGAAACACAAAAGATGTTTATATCTCTACGGTGCTTTTTCATATAATAAAGGTGAATAAGAACAAATGCAACATTGCAAGTTTTCTGTAGTCATACTTATGTTGAGAAATATCAATTTTTAACTACCCAACCATCATCCAGAACTCCCTAGAAACCTCATAACAAGGCATCATTAACCAACACCATAGCAACCTAGCACATAGCACCCTGACAACCACCCACAACCTCCTAGCATTGTGGCTTGTGGTGAGTTTTGGCAAGCACCATTCATGTTTTCTGCTGTAAAACAAGTTACATTAAAAATGTCCCAATGAACAGCCGCAGGCACAAAAATTATCCTGGTTCAGTTTAGCCTTTGTGAGAGTCAGAACCCAGACATGAGCATACAGCGCAAGGTATCTGGTGGGCATCTAGAGGGGGTTTTGAGGCAGTGCACCAATCAGCCAGTATAAAAGCAGAGCACAACAAAAGTCTTGGCTCAGCTGCATTCAAAAACACTGTTGCTAAATAATGGATTATGTGTATGTTGTTTCTCATAAAATTAAGCTCCTGCTGATCTGGATTTCAGGCTATTCTTGGCTGTTTCTTCTTATATAACTAAACGTCTTGTCCAGTTTAATGTGAATGATACGTAAGCCATGTGGCAGGTTGATATCCTGAGAAGCCATCAATACTGTGATGCTTTGTTGTTTGTTTGAGCAGTCAATTCCTGTCTCAACCAATAGATGAAGTCTGTAAGGAGGCTTCGCCCATGTAACGATACACGGACACCACAGGTAAGATGAACAAACAGATTTATTTAAACCACAGGAGAAATAACAGCTGGAGAGGATAATGGAGAGTATGAGTTCGTTATGGTAGATTTAGAGTTCCACACAGACTGAATAACGATAGTTTTCTCCTTTCAGGTTTCTGACACAGCGGGAGAAACAGGAATCTGGAGCAGTAGCGAAGGCTGGAGAGATAACCTGGACACAACGAGAATTAACAGGAAACAGGGGGTACATACACAGGTAAGTATATACAGTGATAGCGGAGTGAGAAAAAGGAGTCCGTATAACACTGTGCAGATGTGTTATTGAGATCGGACGGTGACTGAAACGAAAGAGAGTGTTTTTAAAGGGACAGTGATGAGTGGAGCAAATGAGGAACAGCTGTGTGTGTTAGAAATCAGAAGAGGAGGTGCACTGTGAGTAAATAGGAAAACGAGCCTGAACGCTCCGTGTCAGCCCACCTGTGAGTGAAAATAACTGTACTCATAAACAAAGAACGATTTGAAAATCATTATTTTTATTGTGCCGATATATTCTGTTAGAGGCACAGAAATGACATTTCCCTTTTAAGCACCCAGACAACATGTCGTCCTTTGTCCTGACTTCTCATGCGTTTAGATTACTATTTTTAGGCCACATCTGGAAGGAGACTTCCGAGCAGCTACCCCAACAATGAATATTACAACTAATCCCTCAGAAGGGTCTCAAAGCACAGTTCCTTAAGTAAACTGTCACACACATGCGCTCTTGCTATCTCTCCTATCGCCCATCTTCCCCTTCCATCTCATCTGCCACACCATCTGTGCAGCCGTGATAAGCGTGGCGCTCTCTGTCTATATCACAGACCTATTCCCCCATCTCTTCCTTTTCCACTGACACACCTTCTGCAGCTGTATGATTGTGACAACACTCAAGGTAAGAGATGGAGCCTCTGCCTCATAGTTTCTGTCTCCACCTCCTGCAGGGAGCTTTGTTGTTGTAAGCGACAAGCAACACTGTTATTACAAACCGCAGCACATCAGTCCAGGTTTGTACAATACAAATGTCTCTCCTCTTGCATGGTAGTGGTATTCATCACACAATAACAATGCCTGATGGCATATAAAATAAGCCAAAGTCTTGTGTCATTAGAATGAACAATTTGCAGGCACGTTTTTAAATGAATTTATAGCCTTTCCATCACAAAAGCTTAACAATAAAGATTCTTTAATGGTTCACTAAGAAGGTATTTACACATAATATTTGATGTACTTTTACAGATCAAATAGTTATTCAGTCACAAAATGACATAATATATCTTGGAGTGTGTGTACGTTAAAATCCACAGCAATGTTCAGATTTACCGAAACAATCTTTGACGTAGAAAAAAACTAGAAAAGAACCACATCAGGTTCTAAGCAAGCATACACTTTTTCTTGTGGCAGAGTAGGAGGTATTTGGAAATCTTAGCAGGAATAATAATAAGAAGGTCCATCTGGACAATGAGGAGGGCACACAAGTTTGTTTTCTCTAAATCGAACGTACACACATTTGAGAAATGCTTTAGATCTTAAGACGTGTCTATGCAGCATTTTATAAATAAGGCCCCTGGTGTCCAAATTCCCATCATGAAGATGTTTGATTGATGACGATGACACAGCAAACCGAATACATGTGAAGAACAATGCTTACAGGTTTGGTATGAGCAAGAGCTTTCAACCATTCAAAAGGTTTAAGCTTTTACCGTGTGGAGTGGCTAAAACATGGAGCATTACAGGCATTAGGTCTTAAGATGTGATTGCTTTTCCTAGAAAGCTGAAACTTTTATTGGAATTCTTCAAACTATTCAAAGCTATTGTCAAGTGCTATTTCAGAACTACATGTTAGGTGGTATTTTATCTGCGCAAACAGCGAATAGCAATGGAAAACAAGTAACCTTTTTGCTTTGAGAGCAGTGTTAATACTTATGGTGGAAAATAAACAACCAAGATGCTTAAACAACTTAAACAATGACACATCACTTATGTGATAAGTGCAGTACGTGCCTCATGCCAAAAGCTTTGAGGAGAAAGCAGGCAAATGTATGTGGGCTTAAGGATATTTTGGTTGGCAGCCTCAAAGTAACAGCAAGAGATATGTTTATTTTGTGTTTTATTCTGAATTAAAGAACTGGCTCCCTTTTTTCAAGGTTGAATTGGCCATGCCCAACAGGATGTTCAATTAGAATGACAGAATGAGGTATTTGTCATTTCTTTTTAGAAATTATACCCTGAAATGTTGCATGCATTTCTTGGATTAGTCATATATTAGTCCCAAACTAAGTTTTATGTAAAGACAACACAACCATCAAATGCTTAAAAAAATTTACATCAAAATTGATTATATTATATTGATTATGTATTCTTATAGAAGTTAAATGCATACCTTTATATTTCTTTATATTTAATTTTTAATTCAAATTAATTTTTAAATTTTAAATTCTGCATCTTTATTAGCTTAGTTTGAACTGAATTCCAATTCAGGAATCAAACTACAATTCAAAATTCAATTCTAAATGGCGCATAACCTGGTGTTTCATCTGTCTACTATACTGTGACAGCCATCCCAAAGTGGCCACTGGAATATCAATGCTTCCATTTAAAAGCCTTGAAAAGTCAAAGGCAGGTCGAAATCAGACAGCATGTGCATCAATGCCGCTAACACAAACATATTGATATTTTAAAACAGAATTAACACATGATTAATATTATAAACTTATAACGGTGTTCCTCGGATGAAAAAAAGCAGATGGAAACCAATTTGAAAAGACCCTCAAATTATTTACCAGATCAATAAGTCTTTGTTTACCTTGTAAATTTAGATTAAAGTTGGTTTTTAGAATCTAGTTTTTAGCCATTATCTGTCCTCTAATTCTTCTATTGTAATGAATAGCAAACAGTCCAGAGGCAACGGTCAATCGATACTGCTCTCCCTGATCTCTCCGCTCCAGTGAGGTTTATTCGAACCTGTCTGAGGTCAAAGCACTTATGCTGGAAAAAGCCGTTGACCAAATGAACCACCGAGCTCAGTCGTGTTTACACAGGTCTGCAGTGAATATGTACAGGAGATCTTTTCTATCCATGCATTACGAGGGAGCTATTGATCAGATCAGTGTGTGGAGCAATACAGCGATCGAGTTGTGCTGATAAACGTCTCTTTCTCTCCTCCTTTTCTCCAAGCATCTTTTGTGTCAGCTGAATGAGAGAGGTGGCGGGGTGACAGTGGGGTAATTGTGATGTAGTGATTATTTCCTGTAGAGCCATAAGACTACAAGACAACAAACACAAGTGGAAATGTTAACAGACTCAAGCAGTCACAGACTTTTATATAATATATAATTATAATTTTATAATTTTAATGTCAAGTATAACCCTTTAATTTTTAAAGAGGTGCACAACAAAATGCATAAAATCTGTTTTTTTTTTAACCAAAAAATTGTACGAATTGCAGCTTTAAGGAATATCAGACCACTGAACAGCAATTAACCAATCAAAATAAAGTATTCCAAAGAGTGGTCTACATCAGACTTTCTTACTATTTGGAATGACATTGTAATTTGTCTTTGCATTGTAATCTTTCAGGGTCAAACATCGATCTAGTTTTATATAATTGTCATTTGACACAACCTTGTTGTCATCAGGAAACATTTTACACATTAACAAACATTAAACATGAAATGTTGCATTAGTTTGACCATTGTGATGTGCATCAGCAATCCATCATTTCCTATATGGTGAACTGACTGACTTCAAAGGCTTTAATGTGTAAGGGTGTGGAAACAGCATGCGTCCATCTCTGATAAAATAATCTATTTGGCATCAAATACATTTCGATACGATCAGACATGGTCTGAACTTTCCACAATAAAGTGTTATAATGCCTCACAGGCTGCTCCATTCTCATTCACCCCTCATATTAGGCATTCATTGGTCTAATTATGTTCACACAAAAGACACTCCCTCCCACCTCAGTTCACTTTTCCCTCACATATCGAATCCTCCTCCTCTCAGTGGTCTCTGATTAGCTTTCATTTGTGCTCAAGAAGCTTTATAATGTCTGACCTAACACAGTGAGCTGGACTCATCTGCTGTAGAGAGTCACACTGGCCCATAGAGTGCAAGATTCTCACTGGAAATTTGCAAATAATGGTGTGTGTGGATACACAATTGATTGGCCACTGTACTCACTGGCCTTTTGACTGTATAATTCAGTTTACTTTAATATTAGTGTGGTGCTGAGGAAACCGTCTAATTTGTGTTGCTAAGCTTTAACGTTTCCATGCCACTATCAGCACCAAACACAAAACAACTGGCAAAAACAACTAGATTTTTTATTATTTTCTAAAGAGGATTTTAGCAGTGCTTACCCCTGAGCTGGTGTCTTATGGTCATAGTCTTGGGTGTTAATATGCAGTAAGGTGTTTTTAGCACATTGCTTTGCTGTTGCTAGGCTGTTTAACTAGGCTGTTCTACTGGCCCAAATTCCATCCTCCAGATGAGATTTTCTGGCCATCCTTCCATTGTAAGTTTATACTTTTTAAGTTTTATTGTCTAATATGTAAACATCATGAGTTTTATTGCCCAAACACTTTTTTTCTTAACAATCAACATAATTAGCCTTATCCTTTGTGTCCATTGATTAAACGGTACAGGACAACTTGTCAGAGGATTTGATACTTAAGAGACAAACCACGTCCAAATATGACTCTTTCCCT
>JAZGTK010016791.1:0-12567 GCA_036877625.1 Ambastaia sidthimunki
TTTATTGCTGTAATGAATGACAGGAGTGGAAATATTGGGTATGTTTGGCAGTCGTATACCACCTACAAACCAATGAACTGTATTACTTAGTTTAATTTATCATGGTTATAAAACATCATTTATTTATTGAACATAGATGTATTTTATCAAATCCCTGTTGCTGTCTTAATATAACAGATAACACTAACTATAACAGAGCAATTAGTTGCCTGAGGTCTTGTGGTAGTTACCACAGTTAAAGGGGTTTTAGGCACTTTTTTTAACCATGTTTTAATGGCAGTAACAAGTAAAGCTAATTGATTTAATCCAGCATGACTCAGAGCTTTCAGCTGTTCATTTACTGATGCAGTATTGAGTAAAACACATCAGGAAATGTTAACAGAGCACCGGTGGGCAGCGTGCAAGATGCCAAATCCAATATGTGTTTAAACCTGAAATCTTCATTTGTGCAGAATTCTTTAACACACAAACACACACAGTTTGAGACCGTCAGGCGTGAAAAATACACATTTCTCTTCACAGGAATCCCGGGCGACAAGTGTAAGATCAGAGGAGAGATGAAGAGAGGTTCTCCTCTGCTCCCCTCTTCTCCTCCCTCTCTCTCTCACCCTAAATGGAAGAAAACAATAGCACTCACTCCAAACACAAAGAGAGGGAGCAGGGGGCAGCCCCTGACACAGCCCACTCTTTAAACCCTTTTCTAGCTCTGTTTCAGTACGGTTAGCGGCCCCGTCGACCTACAGAGGGGTCCGACAGTCCAAAAGCAACACAAAGACGTTTAGCTCCTTATTTATGGGCCCTTTGACAGCGCTAAAGAGCTCCTGTCAGGGGCCTGCTCACAGTCAGCTGGTGAACGTCCCAGCGGGGGGAAGCAGCTGCCATCCTGCCCAGAGAAGAAGCTCCCTCAGTGGGTCGCCGTGTCCCCACGGCCCCCCTGAGTCAGGGGCCCCCCTCCAGGTCCCAGGCACAGGTGGGTATGGGAAGCTAAACACATTGTGGGGATTACTGGGATCTGTGGTCCAGCCTGCTGCACAGGGATAATTAGACACATTGACTTGTGCAAAGCTGGTGTTTCCTGACTGGGGGCAGATGGTGACAGTCCACAGAGATATAACAGCAGTGTATGTTGTTAGATGGTAGGAACATAAGCAAACATATGTACATTTATATAAAATAAATATATATACAATTAAAAATATCATATATACAAATACATATTATCTAAATGTGTATGTCTACATGCACAACATAAACATTTTTGTACACCATTGGTTGTAGCATGTATATTATACTCACAGTTACTGTATAAAAATACATAAAGTCATTTGTTACTAGAGTAGCTAAAGAACATCTGAGATTTGATCATATAGCACATAAATGTTTGTTAACAGGACGTCTCATTCGTTCTGATGCCACTGCCCAGTATGTTTCTGAATTCAGTTCTGAATGTGAGGTTCATCTAATCAATAAATGAACACGCCTTCTGTGGCCCAGATTCAGACTGACAGAGTTCATTAGGAAACCAAAAGGTCCCAATTAACGAGATTGGAGAGCATCTGGGGGACATATTGTGCAACATACGCACATATTGCTCAGAGTCTGGATAGAGGGAGGCTTTAATTAAGAGAGGCATAGAGCAGAGATGGCAGGCTGACCCGGTGACTTCTTGTCACCCTCTCACTGATAAGCACAGTCCAGCTGGGTTGGGGACGGATGCACACTTCTGTTACTGTGTTTATAATGTGAGGGACCTCAGGTGTGTAGTTAAACACTTCCATTAGGACTCAATCCATATGGTCTGCTCTGAATTCTAATGAGGTGATAAACTCCCCATGTCAGCACCATTATGAGCAAATTCATTTCTTGATTATGTGTAAAAGAGTGACGAGACAAACTCCTTCCCCAGAGACACAACAGCATTTAAGATTACTGTCCTATTAACTCCTATAACACAAACAAACAAACGTCCTAATGTTTTGACTATTAGTTGGACAGGGAATAAAAATACACATGTTTCTGCCATTGCTGGTGAAATTGTAAAGCTAACTGGGTCAAAACAATAGTTCACACAAAGTTTTTTTATCATAACTTATTTTTTAATTAAGGATTATTTTTATTTTTTTTTAACTTTCAAACAAAAATAAGTGTGGTGATAGGTCACAACACATGAGAATCAATGGAGTTGATTCAGTTAGGTTAAAACTAGCGTGACATTTAATTAAGAGCAAACACCATAGACATAAAAATACAGAAGCTGCTGGTGCTGTTTTCATTCAGCTGGATTATATCAGTGAAGCAGTAAATAGTGAATGAGAGAATAGAGATTCTTTAAAGTCTACAGTAAATTATGTAGCATTGACTCCCCCTGCTGGCCATCAGTGACATGACGTTTATTCTGCGTTTCACTGCAAACTTTGACCCACTTCAGTTGCCGTACTTACCGTTTGAGAGGAAAATGTTTTAAAGAAGCAGTTCGCTCATATTTTAAATCGTAAAGTAATTTTTAAGTTTACAGCATGTTTTAAATAATTAATTAATTGTCTTTGCCCTGTTTAATGTGTTTAATATAAATGTTATTTTGACGCGCTGGTGAGGTCAGAGTTCAGACGACACGGATGACGTCATGCGCTGAAGATGGCAGACGGGTGAGTTTACAGTACACAAATATTCTCTTTATCAGATTATTAATGTACAGAAATGAACTGTGTGAGTTGAGTAACGATAGTTACACTCATAAGGGTGTATAGCGGCGTTAATAAGACGTTTTAATGGTTTTAAATGACGTGTTTTATTGACGGATGTGAAGGAGGAAGTCGGACGGGTTTGTTTACAAAAATCTGCCAGAGTCATTAGCGGACATGCGTGACATAAGCAGCATTATTTTATTATAATATTCACATTAATTCAGAACAAATATAGATCGAGTATATTACAGTAAATTATGTGAAGGAGTTTAAAGCGCATGTAACGTCACTCCACAGTTACTTAATTGTAAACATGTTGCAATGATATTTGATTGAATTATATGTTTATAGGTATTTCTTATGCTCTCAGTGTCAGTTTCCGCCCTTACAGTCTTTTGTAATATCCGCCTTTTGCCAGAATCCTTTTAACCTGTAGTTACAACGATATTACAATTACCACCAATAGATCATTTTGCAAGAAGCACAAGAAAAGAGTACAGCACGTGTTTTTGAAGGTTGGCCTCATATGAGTGACTCATATGTATGATGATTATTAATCACGTGTGTGATGATCTCAGTGAAGGATGGTGGGGCGGCTGGTTAACACAGAGCTTCCAGACCGTCAGAGAAAAGGTGAGATGAATCCAGAGGCTGATCTTTCATGTCAGCTCAAATGCTTTACATATTATTATTATGAATATATTCTAACTAGTGTGTTTTTTGCAGCGTAAGGTAAAATGAGTGTGCAGTGTCATGTGCTCATACTTCATCTAAAACAGAGTTTAGATGTTGCTAGATTGCCACCATTACATCATACTATGTATTGTCTCATAGACTTTGGTTTCCCCAAATGTCAAACATTCACACTAGATCCATATAAAATAGCTCTATATAATCTGCTGTTTTCACAGTCAGCTGAGGCTTTTGATTTCATCAAACGTGACCTGACAGAATTCTCCAGCGTGGTCCAACATGACACAGCTTGCTCCATTGTTGCCACGGCGAACGTTGTTAAGAACAAACTGGCAGTAAGCAGACAGTTACACAACACTAGAATGAAAATGAACTTATTGTGCAAAAAAAACATTTACAGATCTGGTTGTGGGACATTTTGAAACTTCACATTTTCATTTCAGGCTGAAGGGTCATCAGAGGCTTCAGAGAAAGTGAAGAAAAGCATTTCAAATATTCTGGGTGTGATCACAGACACTTTGGCCCCTCCTCCAGACAAGACCATTGACTGTGATGTCATCACACTGGTAGCCACGCCCACAGGCACAACAGAAGTGTATGACAGCAACAAGGTCAGACCAGTCGTCTGTTCAGAGTATTCTGATGTGTACATACTGAAGAAATATATACATGTATATAAAGGTGATGGTTCATCACTGTTCTTGAAAAGTTTTGAGCATTAATGAATTGTTGTGATGCAGTATGTACGGTTAGAGTTCAGTAGCGTGTCAGTATTCTGTGTTTTTGAATGACATGTTCTGGGTTTGCTTTTAGGCTCGACTCTACAGTCTTCAGGCAGATCCTGCCACATACTGCAACGAACCAGATGGTAGGCAAACACCACGTCTTATCTTTCTGAAGCGGCCATCAGTTGTGCTCTGTGCCTTCAATATCTGATGTGTGTTTTGAGAGGTTAAGATGTATGTGTTTGCAGGCCCTCCACAGCAGTTTGATGCCTGGCTCTCCAGTTTCAGTCTGGAAGAGAGAAAAGCAGAAATCTCTGAACTGCTGGTCAACAGTCCAGCCATCCGAGCGCTCTACACTAAAATGGCATGACGCTCCATCCTCCCTTAAATACAAATAAAACAATCATCATTTTCCTCCTGATTATGTGAGATGATGCAGAACACTCAAACAAATTCTGTCTTGGTTCTGTTCCTCTCAGGTGCCTGTGGCAGTGACCCACTCAGAGTTCTGGCAGCGGTACTTCTATAAAGTTTTCCAGCTGGAGCAGGTACAGCAGATTTGGGTCTGACACACTGACCTAAAATCAGCCTTATGATCTGAACGCAGAGATCAGCCGCTTAAACCCAAGAGACGACATCATGAGATCAGTGTCACGATTCTCAGGATATTATTACCACAACTGTTCCTTTGTTAAGTTTACAGATTTGCTTTAGGTGGTTGTTAAGTGCGGCATCAAAGATGTTTCTGTTCGGTTCTAAAGTAACACAGTGTTCTGACTCTGCTGGTCAGAATGTGTATTTACAATACAGTGTGATTTAGAATTTGTAGCTGTATGGCTGTAAGTATGCAGTTGCATGTGTGTGTTTGTAGGAGGAGGCCAGGAGGCTGGCACTGAAGCAGAGAGCAGAACAGGCAGCTCACTCTGAGAGTCTGGGATGGGAGGAAGAGGATGAAGAAGGTCTGATATACAAAATATACAGAATTTACAACTATTCAATTGGAATGTTTTTTGCAAGTGTCTTTGCTGTGATGCATTAAAATGTCGCGTGTTGGCAGCTCACTGGGTTTGTCCTCTCTCACAACCCAACTCTCTCCCCAGGTGAGTTTCTTGGAGCAACATCTACATCTCACCTACATTTCACCCCACCTGTCAAGGAAGCACGCGTCCCTGTGGTTACATTAGAGACCACCCCCGAAAGCTCCTCTCCCCCTCAGGTGGTGGTTTCCCCGGGCAACGTGACATCTGACATCACTCCCTCCGTGAGCAGCGACAGCGTCAGTTTTCCCACTCAGATTGAGAATCAGGAGCCCGTCACCATCAGAGAGACCCAAACGCAGCCTGCAGAGGACGTCACCCTCCAGCTGTCAAAGACCAGTCTGCAGGACCCGCCCCCAGACGAGCGACCCTCACGGCACGAAGAGACCACCAGAGAGGACGTGCCTCAAGATCTTCGAGTGTTTGAGCTCAACTCAGACAGCGGCAAATCCACACCCTCCAACAACGGCAAGAAAGGTGAGAAAAGGACACAGGAGAGAGTTCAGTGATGGAAATCAAAATGACTCCATCGATACATCATTCATTATTACTGCACACGACTTTTGCATGTTATTTCAAAACACTGTCCTCAGACTAACCTGGTCACGGGCACTCGGCACAAACATTACAACTGATACCCATTACAGCTGAAACTATCTAAATGCTGATTTTGCACTGTGTGTGTGTGTGTGCGCGCAGGTTCGAGCACAGATGTGAGTGAAGACTGGGAGAAGGATTTTGATCTGGATATGACAGAAGAGGAAGTTCAGATGGCTTTGTCTAAAATTGATGCAACAGAAGAGGTTTGTTGTTTACTAAATGGTTAAGGGATAGTTGGGGTAATAGCATCTCTTCTGCTTCTTATTACCTCACCATGACTGAACAAACCAAGTTTATAAACACTAAATAATGATGTCTTGATTAACTTTGACATCAGATACCAAAGTTCAAATTGAGTCATTTTATTTTAACTTACTAACTTAGTTTCAGTTAATGGCACTAAGAAGTTTCTCTGATAGAACAAACATTCTATTTCTATTGCTGCCCTTCTTTACCCTGTAATGTAGTTTTGTAATTTTATCTCTTCACCAGTTGGAGGATGAGGACTGGGAAAACTGGGAATGAGACTTTGGTGGTGGGATTTCTGGCCTGACGTCAACACAAGATTCTGCTGATCCTGGATTGAATCGTGCTTTATGTATTTAACTCTCTGTCTGCGGCCACACCCACTCATTCAGCCAGTCCAGTGAGCAGGCCACACCTCCTGCCAATGAAATTGAAATTTAAACTAAACACACGCCCACCAAAAGTCATGTGATGTGTGTCATTTACATGTGCTGATGAAGAGGTGATCTGTTTTAGCTGTGGCTAAACTGACACTAAGACTGGTCAGAGAAAGCTAGTGTTGGTTAATGAGGAGAGGTAACCTGTACATGCCGTATGTAAATCCATGTTATTATTCTTTGGAGATTTCAGAGGGATGATGGGAATTAACTACCAGGGCTTCTGATTAGCTGTATTATATTAAGATGAGCATCATTCATGAGAATCAGAAAACCCTTCACATGAACGTATATGTATGTTTGTTTTCTGGCATATAGCTGTTTGGCTTCTTTTGGTTCTATTTACATACAAACCTTTAATCTTATGCAAGTTATTCAGGCATTGAGAATGAGTGATGCTTCTTTCATTCACAGGCTTGTTCAGTGTTGTGTGGAATGGAGAAAAACATGCAAAAGTAAAAACAGTTACAGTTTCACTAAACGCCTGATTGTGTCTTGTGCTGTCCTTTTCTACTCTTCTGTCTGTATGTCTGTCTTACTGCTCAAATACAGTCTGAAATCACATGGAAATATGATCTTGCTTCTCAGAATTTCAGGGGTCATGGGTTCATAACTCTTATGTACTTATAATTCAAGAAATATCTGATTCTTTAGGATGTTTATCAGTTGAACAATCCTGATATCAGTCTGCTGTGGGTTTATTCCAGCTGTTAGGGGGCTTGAATCAGACTTGTCTGAAGGTGTAGAAAAACTGTTCAACTAGTGACTACAGCATACAAAGATTATGAGTTTAAAATACAGCATCAGATCTACAGAATCACAAAGCAGCATGTCTGAAGTGTTTTACTTCATGATCTGTTGAAAATTGCTGTTAATATGTTTACAACTTATATTGTCCTCTATTTTTCCAATGAACATCACCATTAAAAGTGATACCATGCAAATAGTAATTTGTTTAAATATGTGATGTTTGTGTTTGTTTGATTCTCATATGTTAAGTAAAAGCACAGTATTTGATCAAATATTATAGTTATTACTATCAGTCAGTTTAATAGTGATGTGAAAGGCAGTGAAATGCAGTTTATTAATTTAGATGTCAGTGATTTTAGTTACTGGTATTTTGGCGAGTTGTTTTCCGCCCGTCTGACACAATGGCGACTGAACTCCAGCGTTTCAAGACTCATGCAGGTGTTTAAAACACGAACTTTAAATTGTGTTGAGGGGACAAACATTGACGAGAAAGATGATGATGATGATGAAGAGTCCCGCAGTCCATTAAACACCATCATCAGACTCCGACATACACAATAAACACATTACAGGTAAAAACCAGCTTTATAAAGTACTTTTAAAACACAGACACGACTTGAAATGTTTAACGTTTGGTTATGTTAAATGAATGTTTGATGTAATTATTAGTGTAGGTTTTTTGGTGTTTTGTGTTAGAAGCGGACATACAGAGCAAACATGAATGACATTAAATGAGGTATAAACAGACAGTTTTGTGAAGTTACAGCTTCTGTTTGGTTTTTAAAATGTTGTGATCTGAACTAATAGATACTTTTTGAAAGATACATTATTAAAACACAGAACGTGTTCAGCTGAATGACTGTCATCCGCAGTAAAACATCACTTCATGTATTTTAATGTGACACGCGTTGAATACAGCGGCTGTGTTCTCTATGAGCGCGAGGTGGCGCCGTCGACACACCTGTAAACTGCGGTTTCTCTTACCTTTATATTTTTAATATTGGTAAATAATATCTAAACAATGGTAAAATATAAATATTTTAATTCACTTTTAAATGTTTTATTTTAAGGAATGCATATACTTCTTTAATGCGTTTCATTTTAAGTTATTGGCATACAGTGTAGTGGTCACAGCAGACACACACAAAGTCACTTCAGTCAACACACATCGTCTTGATTCACTTTGTGTAGTTAGTGTAGTTGTTGTTAGTTTCAGTTGTTTAGCTGAGTTTAGTTTGGTCTTTTTTCATGTCGTTTTACAAATAGTAGGATTGGATTGAAAAGCTACATTGTTGCTACATGACCTCAATACATTTAGGTTTAATTTAGCCGATGCCATTAAATGGTCAAACACTTTTGATCTAATTTTGGGTAAATAATACAAACAAACAATCTCAATCTTTAAGATCATCACATTTATTCACAACACACTGTAAAACCGTCTCTGTATGTGTTATGAGAAAGTGAATTAAGAAATGTAGTTAATGAGTGTGAGTGAAAATGAGAAAGAAACAGGAAAAGATGTGGCACTTCATTATCCGGTTCCTATACATTTAAACAAACCAATTAAAAATAATGAGATTCCTAATGAACTCTCCTCATCATTCACTCTCGTCTCTTCAGACTGAAACCCTTTCAGTGATGTGTTTAAACCTGAAGAGCTTTACACACACCTGATTTCTCCCGTCTTTGAACAGAGAGTCTGTGAAGTGTTTCTGTCTGAATGCTGTTGATGTTTGCCTGGGAAACCTTCATGTTTCCCAGCATGCACTGCTGTAGGGGTCTTTATCTGAGCTTAGAGGGACAAAGACATTTGAGTGGACCAAAACCTAGATTATTGCGAGTAGTAATTAGTAGTTGGGTGGTAAAGCCAATTTTTTAATAATGATATAAATAACAAGTTAAAAGCAATAAGTTGCTAAGCCCAAAAAGGAGATTAGATAATATTTTGTAAATCTGTTTGGTAACTTTTGGATTGTTGGGATTGTTTTCTCTGTAAAGAATACATGCACTGTTGCTTTACAGTTTAATAACAAGAAGATATCTTACAGGCAAGAATACTTACATTGCCCACCACATGCTATGATGACTTGAATAATGCCCTTCATATACAGCTCACTAGGTTTAGAACAGAGCCAGTGTGAGATCTGAAATGCAGGACCTCAGGGCCTCAGTAACATTTAAAACGAATCAAGTCAGTTTTAACAGAATGAGAAACCAGATTTTAGAGCGAGTGCAGTGGGTTCCAGCTGTCATTAGCCCCGGCGCTCACATTAGCGGTCTGTCGCTCAGGTTGGCATCACTCTGGCTGTGGAATGAATTGACCTGCCACGGCCAGTGTTTGATTCAGTTTAAATCAGTGTGAAGTGACTGTGTTTGGCAGCAGTGAGATCAGAACCCTCATGAGCAGCCTGTGATTTTCTCACTGGTTTTGGCATCACCCTCATGTTCTCATTACCCTTTAAACTCCTGCTGTTGTTTAGATTTTAAATGCATTTAAACTTCCTGACATTTGAAGTTGATTTTAAATGCATTTAAATGTCAGGGCACTAATGTCATTTACTGTGGATGGATTGTATTTGAGCCAGTGACAAGCAACTCTAAACCTTCTTCTTCTCTTGTTTCTTCTTGAAGTTTTGGTGCATTTTAGGTCTTTTTCCACAGTCGTGAAAATCATGAAAATCAGAAAAAATTATTTGCTGGCCTTAAAGTCATGGAAATGAATACAGTTCTTCAAAGTCATAAACATTTCTGTAACATATTCACGCTTTACTAGCTACTCTTGCTAGGAGTCGCTCTCTGTGATCTCTACAAAATATTTAATCAGCCTTCACAAGTGGGAAAGTTGAAATGTATTGGTCAAGAAATGTGGGAACCCTCACAAGGATCTTCCCCAGGTGATCCATGTTTTTGTTTATCGGAAGTGAGAGAAAGATAATAAAACTCCAGTCCAGGAGGCACTATAGTTAGATGCCTGGATGAGATGGGGAGAACGGTTGCCATGGAAACTGTGCGTCTGGTCTTTATTCTGTTTTGCGTCATCTGTGCTCCTCTGAGAGGCTGTAGATTTAAGCTGTGTCCTTGCTTCAGTCTGTAATAGATACTGTTACACATTTTTATTGAAACTGTTCTATTGACGCTGTTTTTATTGCCATCTGTTTACTGCTTGAGAATGGACCTGTTGCCATTCAAGCACTGAAAATCGGCTCAGGTGTTCTCAGCTTCTCTCAGCTGTACAGCACCAGAACATTTAGCTCAAGCTTCTAATGGTTCTGCTGTGTTGACGTGGGTTCTAGCTGGCACAAGTCACTCATTAAGAGGCACAGAGTCAGTGCTCACAGATTTGTGCTGAAGCTCTATCACACTGTTGTCATCTGCCCACTGTGTTTATAACACTGGCTAATTCTGTTACGTTTACCAATAAGACTCCATTTAACACATCTGATCAAGCTTAAATGTATTTTGTAAAGTTCCTACCAAAATCTGTGCCATCTGAACCTGATCATTAGCCGGTCCAGACTGGTCCAGATGAGTCATTAGATGGTGGGGTTAAGGACACGGTCAACCTGGTGACCAGATGTAGAAAAATGGACTTGCTCAACTGAGCAGTTTTGCCCCCCTGGACAAAACAGCTCCACACTGTAAAGCTGATTAATCATGTCCAGTGTCATGAAACCCTTATTAAACTGGATATAATTTACCATTATTGATTACTGATCAATATATATAAAGCGTTGCAGAAATCCGCAAAAGCACGACATGTTTTTAACTGTGAAACAATAAACCTGCTATCACGTTCTGAAACCAGTAAAGCCACACGAATCAGTCCTGTCATGGGCCATAAAACTGCAGAATGGGGCAAGTACACTTTTCTACATATGGTCAGCAGACTGAGAGACCCCACTGAGACCCCACCAGTGTGCTCATCTCCACATTGTCTGTCTGGAGACACATGGTGTGTCAGCTTATCTTATATTCAATCAGATCAGTCTCTCTCTTAAAGAATCCTCATGAAAATGTGCTTGAAACCAGACTGAAGGCTTCTGCTCTTTGTGGACATTTTCTGAAGTGCTCCAGGCTGTTTCTCTCTCTCTCTCTTTCTGGAGGTCCAGTGATGGATTACAGAGCTCATGACAGGAGAAAAGCTGCTGTATTATTCCCAATATCACTTCTGTTCTCATCCATAAGCATGAATGGGAGAAAAGGAATGTTGCCAGCGGCAATGGAACTGTGCTTGCCACCTAGGAATTTTAGGAATGTTTCCTCTAGTCAGTCCAAAATGGCAGACAAAGGCTCTCTTTTCCTCTTTTTTATGCCCTGAAAGAACAGACACCATTTTCAAACGTCTTGTGGTTATTGTGTGTGTGTTTGTCTGTGTGTGTCCTCAGACTCAGATGAGAAGTGTTTTGGGCATTTAGGCTGTTTAAAGTGCTCAAAGATGGAGTTTAGCCTCAAAGCCCGAGTGATTAAAGTATCAGGGTATTCCGTGAACTGAAAAACATTTAATGTCATTTTTAATTATTCTGTGTATCATGTTCTGATTACGCAGCTGTAATCTGTTTACTGGGAATCAGAATGTGCTTATGGCAGCTTTCATTCGCTGTTTAAAGGAGCAGTGCTCCCACAAATGAAAATCTTCATTTACTGCCCTCATGTCATTCCATGTATTATCATTCTTCCATGAAACACAAAATGACACGCTACTGTTCCTTACTCCACATTATTGTAGGGATGTAGATTCTAGAAAGGTTCAGATAAAGCACTTTTTTATGGTAATTGTCTATAATTGATGATAGTTCTATCCACTCTTGTTGTATAAAACAGCTAAACATTTTGTTTTTCTAATGGAAGAAAGAAAATAATAGTTTATTCAAAAGCTGTTTGTTCTGTAAGCGATTGACTAACTGCAGATATGAGTTTGGTTGTCATGGTAGCATGCTAATTAATGATTATCTTAAATATTCAGACTAAGTAAATGCTCAGTAAGTAAAATAATGAGTATTTGTGATAACACAATAGCCGGGACCACACACACACAGACACACACACACATACACAAACACACAGACAGACACACACACACACACAGACAGACACACACACATACACAAACACACAGACAGACACACACACACAGACACACACACAGACACACACTCTGTGGATAATGTCAGGCCGTATGTCATGGCTCTTGATATCGGCTGTCACTCCATTCAGATAATGAAAGCATGTCTGTGGAAATGATGGATGTTCAGGAGAAATCTGAGCTTGTTCTGTGTGTTGTCTCTCTCTCACCCTGGAGATAAACAGCAAAATGAGAGAATGAGAGAAATAAAGGGAAGACAAAGGAATAAGATGGAAGAATTTCATGATCAATACTGTAATGCAAGAAGCA
>JAZGTK010016792.1:0-12567 GCA_036877625.1 Ambastaia sidthimunki
AAAATAGTACGATTGGCATCCACCCTTAATCATTTAAGCATTAAAAGTTCCACCTCAAAGGGCACCTGATGTCACTTTCCACAGCTCTGCTGTTTTTGAAGTTAACAGAAACACACAGATATAACAGCAAGCATATGCTCCCTCTCCTGGCCATTAACAGCCAGTACTGCAACACACAAGCATAAATGTTTGAAACATATAATTGCATTGTGAGTTATATTTAAGGGAGAGGACTTCTAAACAACTGATCTTTTCAAAAGCTACAATGAGCTTCATGCTGCCGGTTATCTTACTGCAGAGCCATTTTCTTTATTTTGCAAGCAGCTGGGGAGTTAAAATAGGCACAAATTACGGATTGGAGCTTTAATATTGACTAAATGACAGTTCTGCACGTACCTCTCAATCTTTCAATCTTTGTTTGAAAGGATAATTTCATTGTGAGTTCTTTTTAACATAGTTGAGAGTTTAAATTCTTATTAACTGCTGTAAGAACAAACTACAAATGCTGTATCATTCTGGACATGAGCTAGTCATCAGATCTTTCTGTTTACAGATGAACATTTCCTGAATTCTGACCTGAAGCTCAAATCATACATCAGTATTATAAACCCAGTACAGTAAGATCAGGAGATTGTGTTGAACACAGATCTGTCATGTACCTGCTCAATAACTGATTTTAACCTCAAAAGTTGCAGATTTAAATACTTCATTTAAATCAGGTGTAACGTTGTGATAATAAATACTACAGAGAAACCACTTAAAACCACTTAAGAGTATTTTCAGAGCATTGAATATTCAAAACTATAAAATGGCCGCAAATAATATTGATTTTTGTGATGTCATTAGGAGACACTACATGAATGTAAATTATGTGAACATGTGTGTGTGTGAGAGAGAAGTGTTTGTATTTACATTCATTGAAATTGAGCTCATGCCCTGTGTGTGAATATTGCTGTCTTAACATTATCAATGAAAGACTAAAGTAAATGATTGCATGAGTGTATTTGTACAGTATGATGTTTAATGATGAGGTTTATGGATTGCTCTGATATGTGGCATTTCAGCTTGATTCACTATAGTTCATTCTACACACTATCAGTCACTTTTATGCACTCAAAACTAGTTTTGATATTGTGTTGCCAGATTACAGATGGGCAATATAACAAAGAAACGTGGTCACTTTTTTCTGACAGGATAACGAATCACAATCTTCTCTCTTTCTCTTGCTTGTAAAACAGTATAACCGCGAGTGAATGTCTGTAAATATTGAGTGAATGTCTGTAAATATTGAGTGAATGTCTGTAAATATTGAGTGAATGTCTGTAAATATTGAGTGAATGTCTGTAAATATTAGATGGTGAGTCTTCATGTAAACTGTGTAGCGTTGCCTTTAAGAGAAAGGCGAGGAGTCACTGTTGACCAATCACGTGAGAGAACGTCAGCGGCGGGATGACGTAAATGTTTGCAAGACGCGTGAGCGCGAGAGATTCGCGAGAAGGAAACTTTGACTTAAACCACGCGAGGATTTAAACTAACGCGTTTATTTCTTCCTTTCTTTCTTGCTTACACGACTTGATGTAATTTTGTAACTTTGTCCCTCACTTACACTGAACAGAACAGACATGCAGCTCTGCGCGGATCAGCGTGTCATTCAGCAGGTAAAGACTGTAGTTACGTTCAGTCTGATGCGTTTTATTATAATTGTGTTTTATCTTTGAACCACCACAAACTCTCAGAACTGCTGATTCATGATTTCATAATGCCATCGTGTGACTGCTCTCATGATTTTAGAGCAAATGTTTTAAACGTTATAAACAAAACATGTCACTGTGTGGAAACTGTGCAGTTAAAGAAATGACAACACAATGAAACAGTTTAGACTGTCAGGATGTTGTGACAATGACACAAAGATTCAAGTCAATATACAAACGTTTTGTAATGATACAAACATTATGATATAATGATATAAACATTGACAAGACATAAGAGAATGAATTAATCCACATGAATATAAATATGAACCATTCTGTGAGCTGTCATAGACGCAAGAGCAGAAGAAAAAAATGTCACTTGACCACTTTTTTATTAGTAAGTCATATTTCTGTGGATTTCTTGTTATATGTCTGTCTGTCTGTATATGTTGTGTTTATTAGAAGTGTCTGTGTGCACTTTTATGTTATATGTTGTGTGTTATTAATAGCTGCACATAATTTTGTTCTTCTGTGTAATTACTGTTACATGATCTGATTGACAATAAAGTTCACTTTGACTTTGGATATATAACATATATGTTATTATCTCAGTAAACTTGATATTTAGCTCTATATATCAAAGTACCAATGATACTGTCACAATATGTTGTTAGAATAACAGCCAAGTAAACACTAGAAGTGTTGTGTGAAATTGACTTGATTTATGATGAATTTCCCTTTTAAATCTTGCAGAATTTCAGCTAAAACTGAATGCTTGAAATCTCAACAGATGTGATCTGCGCTGGCACACCATGATTGTGTTTGTGTTCAAGTAATAAAAGCCTGAAAGAAATGTGTTCTCAAACAAAACAAGTGCATAACAATGATGTAGATGTGGAACCACATATTATTGTTACATAAATGACACTGAGTAATATATATTGGTTTCAGTTGTTTTAGCCTATTTTAATGCTTGTATTTTAAATGTTTTAAGTCATCTTGAGGTCATCTTGAATATTTGTTAAGACTGCTGGATACGTTCATTTAAATGTCACTTGTTGTCAAGTTAAAGGGATAGTTCACCCAAAAGTGACAATTGTCATCATTTACTCAACCTCATGTCATTCTAAACACGTGTCACTTTCTTCTGTGTAACATTCTAGATGTTTTGCTGAATGTTTTTCCATACAGTGTAAGTGGACTGGCACAAATGCACCATTTTAGTAGTTAATGTCACTATAGTAAGTCTAATATAAGTATCAAGGTTCCAGATTAATTGCCACGTAAGAATTGAACTTAAAACGCATTTTAAAAACTCTTCTTACATAAATAATATCTGAGCAGTAAATGAATTGTTGACTTGTTCCTCGTGTTGCTGCACGTGCTCAGATGAAGCTCTGGTCAAATAAGTGATCTGATGCTTTTAACTTTCCCCAGTTTACATTAAATTACTATTTAATTCACTTAGAATGAATGTCTGTGACTCTTTAAAGTTTTATGTGTGTGTGTAATATGGGGTTTATTGTTACAGTAATTTTCAATAGCAGCATAATCATTCACACACTAAACTTTGCAGTGCTGCAGTGAATGGAGAAAACTGGTTTTTCATTTAAATAACTGACACGTTGAAATGTGCAGCAAGCATTAAAACAGTGAGAACGAGTCTTCACAAGAGTTAAATGAGCTTCAACACCACACCTGCTCAGTGACGTTTGTCAATTTTTTGGCAAATAAAAGTGATTCTCACTTTAACCAAACAAACGATTTGATAGACTACTGCTCATAACACAAAAACATGCCAAGTATTAACATGTGAACGTTTAACAATATCAAAAAGCAAAAATTAAATGTTTCAAAAGCAAATAAATATTTTGTCCATTTAAGGTGCATTCTGGAGGCCTGATAACGGTGTGTAAATGATGAATTGATATCAACCGCTCAGAGGAAGACAGGATGCGTTTATGTTACATTCATGTCTATTCTTTTATTAAGCTCAGTCACACCTCAGCAGAGAATGAAGCGGCCTGCAGGAGGCCGATACATTTATAAACGGCATCTTGAAACTCATGCACTCATCTACCCCTCACACACACTTAAGATCTGTGCTTTTCTCCTCACACACACATCCGACAGAAGTGATGTCAGTCTGATCCCTGAGACCCAGCTGTGCACACACACGTCAGGCCTTCAGATGTGAAATATCATACTGTAGATTTTACTGAAGTACATTATCATGGATTATAAGTTAATTTCATTACTTTCATCAATACAACAAACTACCTCCACCCTCTGCAGCAGGAAAGGAAAATAGGGGCCCCTGTCACAAACGAAGGGCCCCGACAACAACTGCTCTGCTCAACTACAAATGTCGGGTGTCACAATCAGTGAATCTGAAGTGCATCTTTCTTCCCTTTTATGAATTTTGTTCAGAAAAACTCCAAGAATTGATATTGTTGCACCTTCATTCATAAAAAAACAACTGAACAAAGTTCAACAATAACAGGAAACAGATGTGACTGGTGGTTGTTCAGGTGGGTAACAGGGTTTGTACAGGGCCGATGTCTCTGGTCACAGATGTTTAGTCCAGCTCGATGGGACTGCCGTTCTCCTGAGCCTCCTCACCGTCCTCTTCCTCGCCTGAGCCCATCAGACTATTCAACAGGTTTCCTGTCACATACAAATCCAACGGGAATGATGCTTATTTTTCCATCTCTTTAGAAATATTCCAGATAAAATGCAACTTAAGCAAAGAACAATCCAGAATGATTGTTTTTAACATCAAAACAAAATTATAACAAAAGCCTATCAGACAGTCATTACAAAGGATGTTGTAAATGAATGACTCTTTACAAAACTGCTCTAGTGGTGGGGCTGCTTCTGCAGACAGATGAACACGGGTGCAGTACAGTGATACAGTAATAGTTTGGTGAAGTGTATCATAAATAAGTCATGGCTAATGTCAATCAACATAAAGTACAGTTTTATTAGTTATCAGTTTTATTAAAGTCACACTACATCTAATATTTTGCAATACAAGTTGTATGTTTGTGTATCTTGGCATAGGCAAATGAATCTATTAGTCTCATAGGAACATATATTTACACATGAAATGTGCGATTTCTCACCATCTGAATTGCAAAAATTATGATTTTATTCATTTTCTCCATTTATTCTCATTTTTATTCAGAATAGATCAGAGAGATCATTCACAGGACAGCAATGACAGTTTGTGTCTCACCTAGCAAACCGCCGTATGATGAAGACTGTTTGGGTGGCACTCCAAAGAACAGCTGCCCTATTCTGTCCAGATACTGAGGTCAGAGGTCAACAGAAGAACATGTTGTGTGTTAGAGTTTAATTAAGCAAACTCTACAGAGGTCGTGAATTTCTACAAAATGACAAACTGAAACACTTCCATAAAGTGAAACGCAATATTCAACAAAAAATGTGAAGCATTAAAAGTGCAAATGTGACCTCACCTCATTGTACATGGGGTCTCTCTTGAGTGATGGCTGATACTGTTCACATAACACTGTAAAAACTGTCAGCTTCCCACTAGAGACAAAAACACACGCACAACACACGCACACACGCACACACACACACAGTATTACCCAGTGAAGAGCATCCAGACGTACTGACACACAGAGCAGCATCTCACCCATCCACAGCCAGCAGCAGGAACCAGAGGAAGTTGAGCAGAGGCTGAACAAACGGAGGGCCCTTCTCTATAGACGGGTGCTTCTGTGTGTACGTGGTGAACACAACCGACGCGCTGGTTTTGTTTTTTAGACAGAGAAACCTGCAGGCAACACAGGACACACAGTGTGTACAGGTCAAACCGTATCAACCATTAATGGATTTAATGCAGGATTTCCAGTTACATTCAAACTTGATCCCTTCACTTCAGCAGAACACACTCACAAGCACAAACCTTCTGCCCTGCACCAGCGCATTGATATTTGCTGGAGGCTAAACAAGCACTAGTCAAGGGCTGACTCTTAGAAACGTCCCCATCACACAAAACAATAGAAGACACACACGTTTCTGAAGACACACACGTTTCTGAAGACACACACGTTTCTGAAGACACACACGTTTCTGAAGACACACTTCCAGTGAATCATTAATCATGACTGAGAGGGATTATTTCTGTATGAGTCCATACTTGACTTTATTTGGAAAGTCCCACACAGTGCACCTTTAAAACACTTATTAAACTTATAACTATGCAAGACAAATGAAGAAAATATGTGCATGACTGATTTAAAACTTGCTCAGATGAATTGAGTGCACTCAAACAGGTTCATGTTTTAGACAGGATCAACTTTCATTTGAGGCTTTCATTCTTAGTTTTAATCTCAAGAAATTAGATGTATGATGTTAGAAAGGTTTGGTGTTTAGATCTGAGAAGTGTCACTCACTGTAATACGGCCTGTGCTACAAACATGTCCACTTCCCCGTGAAACCCACGCGTGGATGAATATTCCACCAGCATCTGAGCACAGCTCTCTCCATCAGACGAGTGCAGGAAGTGATAGCGAGACTCGCTGTAGTTTTGCTCTGGGTCAATGATAAACATCAAACGTGACATCAGCACATCTCTGATTGGACAGTTCTTGTCGTGTGTTTTTTGTACCTTTCCACAACGTGAGAGCCAGCAGCTGGTGTAGTGTGGGGTGGCCCAGTTTCCCAGAACCCCCCGACGACCACTTGATTGCTCTGGAGACAAATGCCACCCGCTCGGGTGAGTTCGGGTCCATCAGGCTGAAGAGCTTAGCCAGATGTTCTGAACAAAAACATGTTATTACACTCGTCACAACACACAAATCCCTTCCATACACACGGTTCCTGAACAGCTTTGAGTCTATGCTGTGCTTGACGCCATAGAAGTAAAATATACATATTATAAACATGTATATAAAGCAAGTGGCTTAATCATACTGCTTTCATCATACTGCTTTCATACAACAGTTCTGTAAACATTTACAATGATGCTGCTGTGATACATAGAAACATGGTAAGAAACAGCTGTGACAACATTCAGTACAACAGCTCAATTTTAAATGTCAAATTGCTTTTATGCTCATGCAATCACACAAACAAGAATATATTTTTAACTATTCAAAATTATTAGTTAATGCAAGTTATTAACCATTAACCAACTAAGAGGGAGACGTGTAAATGCATCATTGATTTAAAGTTTTGTACTTTACAAGTATGACAAATTTGATGAATTTGCACAAATAAATTGATTTTGAATCAATGTTTTTATCATCACCTAAAATAGTTTACAATGTGTCATCATGTGGCAGAATTGCTATGCACTGATACTGATGCACATAAAACAATGAACATTCTCTTCACAAGAATCTTTTGTTTGTGTTCATTCAATAAATAACCTTAATAATTTCCAACTCGATTTTGACTTTTTGGCTTTAACTTTTACTGTGTTTTAGGTTTAAGCAACATTTCCTCTGACTGACCAAACAGCTTTTTAACTGTTTTATAGCCAATAAATAAATATTACAATGTACATCAAATACTGTCAAAATGCTGGAAAATTATTAATTTTGTGCTACATAAGCCAGCACTGCCTCTGTTGGGAATTTTCTCATATATTAACAAAGGGTGGCCTGTTTAAATCTAATCTAAGACATAAGACTGCATTTGAACTGTGCAGTGAAAATCAGCCAATGACCATTTAGACCACATCTAATTCATTTGAATTACAGATCTAACTACAGTTAAACAACAGTGTCATTAAGTTAAAGAAGTAACGCTGTTCATTTGTCATTTATACTCACCTAGTGTGTCGTCATCTACTTTAGCCTCAGATTTCTCCAGGGACTCTAATACCAGCATGGACAGGTCTGCAGCACTGTTTTGCTGTTTAGGACACAAACATTTGTTCAGAGATCTTGGTGTAAAAAAGTCTGTAGTGAACATTCGCACTGTTTCTGTTCCCATGCAAAACGACACATTATCTCATTCAAACTAGAAGAAGTCATGAGGTGTTTTTGCATGAGAATGTGGCACATCCTTCAGATAGTCAACACTGTCAAATGAGCTTCACAATGAACAAAAGTACAGCATCCAATCCAATCTTCTTATGTTTTATGATCACAACAAACCGATTTGTATCATTGGTATCATCTTTTAAATAACATAATTAAGCTTTTCTGTATCATCCACTTCTTTTCTTAATTTTCTGTATGGATCATTATGAATATTACTAAAATATTTCAACCCTGAGGAGACTTGGAAGCAATCAATTTGTATATCTATCAAATACAGCAATCAAAAATGGCTTTTAATATAAGACCTGGAAAACTGGCCTGAAAATAGTATTTCAGAAACTAATAAAATATGAAAATAAGAGGTATCAGGCATTAGACACGTACCTGATTATAACTAAAGAACAGAACAGCCCCATTGTACATCAACTCTCTGGCCTCTGCGTGCTTCGCTTGTGACATATACCTGCAGCCAAAACAACCATTCAATGATTATATATAATACAATGAAATACTATAATACAAGCAGAAGCATTAAGTCCAACAGAGAACACAACACAAGCAGTGTTGCCATATCAAACTAATGTACTTTAATACAATGACAGAAGCATAAGCACTAATACACTAGACTCATGAACTGTGAGGGCTGCAACTAAGATTATACATTTCTTTAGCCTAGAAATCTCATTTGTACAATCTTTAATGCTGATGCCCTGCAGACCTCATATCTGGGCATCACAGGGGCCAATAATGCCCATAGATGCTCTTTAGGTAAGACGTCCAGTCAGCACACTAGATCTTTAGACTGTGAAATCAATAATGTTACCCAAGCAGATGTCACACAAGGTTTTGAGGTTGACCAAAAAATTAAAGTAAATCACTAAAACCTACTGAAAAAAACCTCCTGTAGACTATAATGCCTGAAACACGGTTCAGATACGCTTTAAAAGAGCTGATATACTATTATAATAATATTTATATGATGCTCATGAATCCAGACAATAAAGGTTGAATAACAGCCGTTCAGATGAATGAATCAATAGCAGACGGACAGCATTCAGGGTGGCTGTGTTTGTTGTGTTTAGTATCTCATTGGTCTGAGTTTATGAGACAGTTTCAGAGAGAACTGTCAAATGTTTCATGAATTTAAAAACCCAACATTTCACAATCCGGCTGCTGAACTAGCTCGACTGCTAACATGGCTAGATTTGACTAAACGTCCAGTAACTGTCTGTCACAGTGTTTGTCAGCATGTAATCTTTAATCTGTATGTAATCTTTATTATAACACAATTAATAAAACTGACTGAAATATCACTCAACCCTCTTCTTTAGATTAGCATGTAGCTAACAGAGGCTCTCGCCGATCAGCGTTTCTATTGACTGACGTCTACCACCGCCAATAAGAGAGAAGATACGGACCAATGGGCGGGTCAGAGCGAGTATCTAACCAATCAGCGCCGGCCAGGAGCGGCTCGGTTGACAACAAGAAAGATCTGGAAGAATCGAGGCCCGGGTTATCACAGTCACTACCGCGTTAAACGCCGCGTCTTACCTGAAGAATAGCGTGCGGTACATCTGGTGGGCCTCATAGTAATCCCCCCTCTCCACACTGGCTCTCAGTTTGCCCTCCACCCGCTGCACTCCTCCGCGGTTTCTCGCGCTGGAGCTCTTCAGACACTCCGGGTCCGCCATGACTGACTGCTGCCACCAAACGCGATTACCGCGAGTGAGCCCTGCGACGCGCCGTAGTCACGTGACCCGTGTGCTCGTCACCTATTGGTCGCTGACATACCAAAAGCAGCTCATGGGGTTAAATTCACCTTCATAAACGCACGTTTACTAATAAGAAACTCAACGCTGTGCTTGTGTTGACTGTATGTAAACAGTATTAGAGATTATCTGAAGACTTTCTGAAGGATTTACACCTTTACTCTGACATTTGGAAAGAAGAAATTTGTATGTAAAAAATCAAAACTGAATTTTGTTTATTATTAAATTTGTCCATGCAGTGATGCATTGAACTAAACTCAGAACAGTGGGTGTGTTATTACAGTTACAGAACTTAAAGTGCACAACTGTACCTGTAAATATTCAGCTGGACAAAGTGTGAGACCAGAACCATCCCATAACAATTATACACATCTGTAATGTTTGTGGCAACCAAGATGTATAACCTATTTATAACATGTAAACAACTAATTCCTGCCACTTACATTTTGTATTATTTTTGTAAATGATTAAATAATTGTACTTAATTGTAATACTTTGAATTTTAGCTTTTGTTGTTGTCCATTGTATCACAGGTTTTCTGTAATAAAACACTTTGACTTGAACACTTGTTTTATGACAGAGACATTTTTACACAAGTTTATGAACAAAGGGCTGACACAGTATCAGATGTTTACTACGCAATTATCAAGGCCAAAACAATCTACAAGCTACAATATTATTCGTCATAATATTTACTATTGTCTTTACTAATAATAACATGAAGAGATAAAATCAAACTGCAGTAAACAGGAATACAAGTGTAGGCAGGCACAGGAGTTAAGACATAATAAAGCTACCCATCTGAAAAAGTAGTTAACTACACTACAAGTTAATTTAGTTTAGAAAACTTTACATAGCAATCTATGTTCAGAGATGTGATTATTCCGATGCATTGATTATGATACCAAAAACCAAAAAAAAACATATTGTAAGATATCAAAACCATTAAAAACAAACTTCAGCCCAACAGCCCAGTGGCTGTCTGACTCACTTTATTCACGATGCGACTCAAACTCCTGCTTCTCATCCTGACACGATCCGTTTTGCTGGATGCAGGACACAACAATAGATGGCGGTGATGCACTGTGTGCTTTGTGAGCTGGAAGAAGATCAGATAAAACAGAAACGATTTAAAGCGCTTCTGATTGATCAAAACGAAATGAAAATGTATTTAGCTACTGGAAAAGCTGCTGTTATAAAAGTAACTGAGCTACTATTGAGATACTGATAAATGCAGTAACGTCACTACTTAGTTACACTATTAATTAATTAGTTACATTAATTGAATTTTTGTAGGTCAAACGGCTATTGAATTTAATATTTTTAATTAGATTCTATTTTTAAAAACAAATAAAATGAATGTATAAGATGTATATTAGCAACATTTTATATTTGGTATGGTGTCATTATAAGAAAGAATAAAATATCTTAATTGATTTTTAGGAATAATAAAAACATCTTTTTTTTTTGCATCCATGCGTTCCAGAAAATGACGTCAATCTTCTCCACTAGCTTCTGTATTTGTCATGTGAACATGAACTTGAGATATTGGCAGTACACCATTAATCATGAAGGAAAGTTGTTGACACATTCAGAAAAACAAAAATACAACAGAATTAAACTCTTTGGCATAAAACAACACAGATTTGGCATAAATGAACTGAAAGTGCTCCAAATAAGCACAAATGAGTCTCAAATGAGACTATATTTAGTGTTTAAAGACCCTGGGAATAGCTTTCCACCTTGACCACTTGGATCGAGTGTTGACCTGCTGACTGTTGCCTGGTCATGTGCTTGTCAACAGCGATGCTCACTGGCTGGGTTTGTTCAGACAGAGAGCTGTTGAGCTTATGACTGAGAGAGACATCCACTTCAGAAAGGGGTTTTATAACTACGGCGAAATGGGGTCAGTGGAGGTGGTACCACTGAAGAACAGCAGCTGTTTTTGTGCAGACACCCACGCCAGTATCCCAGAACACCATAGCCTTCAGACCTGGCTGAATCAACAATGTCCTTCATTCAAACCATAATGATGCTCATGTAATGAAGACAAGAAAACAGAACTCAAATATATGAATGACTCGGCTTGTCTGATCCTCTAGTAATGACATCATCAAAACACAGACATTACAGTTTATTTTGCATCAGAAAACAGGGAGACAGGGAGAAAAAAATTCCTGGGAAAAACAAATTTTTTAGAAAATATTTGGGTAAAAACGCATGTCCAAGTCATATTTCACTTTAAACACTTTTAAATAAAAGAATAAATGTGTTAAGTTTGTTTAAATAAAGGTGTACATTTTTTAAACATCCTTCTTTTTCTTCATGCAAAATGTAATTTCTGTTTAATTAAAAAAAGCATGTTTTGCCTCCATCCTGCCGAATTAGGAGAATTATGTAACAATTTTACTAAACTGTTAAAGTTTGGCTGCATTAGTCCCTAAAGAAAACAAATACATCTGTGAATTGTCGTAAAATATGACTGAGTAGTAAATGACCTAATTCTGCGTCCCATTTTGGATGTTTTTATTTTATCTCTGCCCTCAGGTTGAACCAAGACAACTTAACATCGTCCAAGATCAGCTGTTGCTATGACTAAACGGAAATGAATGCAAACCCACCCAAAATGATTCCTGTTTTCTTCTGTATGAAGTCATCTTTTATAGTTGGCTGGATAAAACAACTTCATCACTTACACGAATGTTCATGTTTTTGTAGTTTTGTACAATGTGCTTTCCTCCTTTTAGCCATGTTGTTTTAATAGAACAGCTAGTTTCTGTCCTCAAATCTGATTGGCTGACAGTGTCATACAGAAAGCACTTCAGAAAGTGTATCAAGAGCATCTACGTATATCTCAGTCAAGACAGAAACAGTAACAGTATTAAGTCTGTTTCAAACACATGCACAGTAATTACTGAGTGATAAAAACTCAACAGCCAGTGTTAAAATCTGGTGTTCATCTGGCGTGCTTGGTGTTAGTGTGTGGTGTTCATTTTGGGTGTTGACATGACATCAGCATCTGTGCATGTGCTGAGCATTTTTAATTGTGACATGCTTTGATATTTAGTAAGTGACAAGACTGCCAAG
>JAZGTK010016793.1:0-12567 GCA_036877625.1 Ambastaia sidthimunki
ATGTTTATCATCTTACAGACAGTATATATTATCTGTATGGAACTACACTGCATTACTGCTTATCAATATAAATTCAGCAGCAATTGGCCTGTGAGTGTATTTGTTTATATTACAAGAATAATGAGCATCAAAAAAATAATTAATATTAGCATATGGGCTCTGCATACGTATCAGGGCAAATTTGCCTACAAAAGCTTCTCTACTTTCAGCAGAGGACAATTTGCTTAATGAGCCATTTCACAATATCAGAGCACTACAGTACACAGTAATTGAGACAGTGTTTTGAAATGACACATATGCTAAGTGAGACATAAAAACTCATCAACTGACCAAATACTCCAATCATACCAAATACCATTAACTTAATGAATCTGAATGCGCTCAATATCTGGATGCGTGTTGAGTAGGTGGAGACTTTTAGACCATCAATAATAAAACACCATTAAGGTCAAAGAGATAATCTGTCAAAATAGACCATCTCTTCATATTAATACCTCAGTACATGATTCCACTCAGAGGATGTCATTAATGTTGTCCTGTCTCTGTCAGATGCCTCCCCCAATGAGGCACGTTTGGGGATGAGCGAGTAACCAGATTTGCATTTAAATTGCTTTATAATGACTGCGTTTCAGACCTCCAAGTTTCTACTGATACTGGGCACAGATCAGAGCCAGTCCTTCTGCTGAACATTAACACTAATGTTTAGAAAAACACAACTAATTTTTAAACCTGCATTCCAACCACTGGTGCCTAAAGAGCAAGTTTTGATTGGATTCCTGTTTTAAAATTGAAAGAGAAATATTAAAATACTAAGACCTGTTATTACGGTGCAGTACTATAAATCATCCCAACAAAACCTTTTTAATTTTGAGGATTTATTTGGAGTTTATTTAGTGCAAATTGCTGTACAAATGCATCGATACAAAACTGATCAGAGATATATTGAAACCAAGGTAACTACATATATGTCAAATTCTGAATCTAGACAATAGATGACATGACATGACAGTTATGCAATGGTGCTGGAACTTGTTTGTTCTGTGATGTTTGGCTTTGTTGTCACTTAGAAGAAAAATTCAGGGTGAAAAAAGGGTGATAATTGTATTTCCCTTAAATTGTCACTTTTTCATTCATATTCTCAAAGCAGTCACTTTAATTGATTTATAAAAAGATACAATGACCAAAACAAGCAGCTAAAAGCATAATAATGCCTTAAAAAAACATCACAAAAAAGTCATTGAGGAAATTGGCTGCCCTGATGATATTGAAATATCATGGATAAATGTGGAAATGACAACAACCATTGACTCACAGAAATGCAGCCCTGCAACGTGTAAAAAGGAAAATGTAGGATTTGATGAGACACATTGCTGTTGGATGTTGAGAGGGAACAACTGCCCTCAGACACTCAGCACTTTAATTCACACACGCAGATTGTCTGGTCTCCCCAGGGCACTGACACTCAGTAAAAGGAAAAGCCACAGCAGATTCAGTCTAAAAGCAGGTTCACAGACAGAAAACACATATCACTGTACTCAGCCTGTCATGGATGCTTTTCCACTGGGGACACTGCACTGAAGTATGGGCTGGTGGAACAGAATTATATGTGACAGGACTCCAACTTTTTATTGTACCTTTCTCTTAAAATGGTGATTCTACAAAACAGCCATTTCTGCTGATAAAATCGAATCCTCTTTATGTACCTTAGAATTATATTGTTTCTTTAAAAGGCCCTCTGTTTTGGCATTGTAGAAAGGTGACTTTCAATAAAACATTATAATAAAACCACAATAATGTGCTTATAAAATATTATATTGAATATATGTACATTTTTAACATTGAAAAAAGTTACAAATCAACAAGAGGTCCATTTCGTTTGCGGCAAAGGACAGACATATCCTTCACTCGGTCTTTCCGGCCTGTGTGCAGCTTCATAACCAAAGATACCATACAAAGTCTACCAGACCAGTACCTTTGAATTTGTTTTCTCCATTCACCGGAAATGGATTGTCTTGGCTGTGGTTCTCATTTGACAACATTAGGTCCAGATCTCAGTGGGCACCATTGCTTCTTTGGTGCCCACTGAGGGCATGAGGTTCTCCTCACACAGGAACTCCAGTGGAAACTGCACCAGGAAGCCCCTAATCTTCTTCAGCAGCTCCTGAGCTTTAACAGGGTCTTCCTTGTCAAGACCAGGTTTGAATTGGAAATTCAACAGCTCTTGTTTGTTCCGCACTAGACTGGAGGGCAGACAGCGGAAAACCTGGAGCAGCACCAAATCAAAAGTGTCAAAATGGAGAAAAGTGCTTGTCCTCATAATCATGCTACATCTATGAATGGGGTAATTGCTAAAGTTAACCAGCCAAACTCTGACCATTGCTGGTCATTTGATCCTAACATAAAAGGGTCACTGTTAGGAGCATCCATCTTTATAACAAGTATTTTTACACAATCCAATCAGACTGTGTTGAAAACTTTAGGGTCAGTGTTAGGTACAAGCTTAGTTAGTTATGGTTTGGGTAATAGGTAGGGATTGGTTTGGGACAATATATCTTTGACAGAAATGTGGTTTCGGGACAAACAAAAGATATTAATTCAGGAAGACATCTTAGCAAAATCTATGTGACCATAGGTGTGTATACATCATATATGTGAAAGATTGTTTAGTTGAAAGGCTTGAGTATGAGGTAAAAATCTATTTACTGAAACTGACAGCCGACAGTGGCAGCTTAAAAAAAAACTCTCCGTTACACTGAAGCTCATTATTATTGGCCTGCCATGAGGCTGCCAAACAGCCAGCTGAGCATGAGATTTTCACCAGTGATGGAGAGCAATACCTGTCTAAATGAGCAACACTGAATCATCATTCATATGCTCAATATAATTGGAAGGTGGAAGCTTGCCGTCATTTATTTCCTCATATGCCCTTGAGAGACAACAAAGGAACTATTAAAGAAAGAAAAAGGGAATCACACACACCTTCTCATAGATGGTGGCGTTTCGACCCGAGATGGTCATCCACACGTCTTTGTAGAATCTGTCACTGATGGGGTCGCTCACATCTATGGTTGGGTCAGTAAAGGCACCAAGAATTGTTCTGAATTATAAAAGAGAAACAAACAGCTTTAGCTTCAGTTTAGTTCTGTGTTGTGAACACCAGGACTGCTGGCTCTTCATCAGAGCTTACTTGAAGCACTCCAGTCTGAGCTGCAGGGCAAACCTGCCAGCCTTGTACTCCTGTCCATCCATCACTGATGTCATCATTTCTGAATCCTCAAAAATCACAGCCACCTCACTGTCCCTCTTCCCCAACATGCTGCGGTCATTGATGTTGGCAGAACCTGGAACCCAAAGATAAACAATTTAATATTTAATTTATACATTTATAAATAAATTCATTTTTTTTGTGAACCATCCCTTTAATGGTGTGTCATCAATTATAATAACAATGAAAGAAAGGCAGTGTGCATGACTGTGGGTGTGCTAAAAATTAAGAAACTTAATTTGTGCCCTAAGACAAATAATATTCACAGATAGAACAAGACCTTTATATCATTCAGTTTTATTTATTTAATCCAGGGGATTGTATCCTGAAGCAATTAACTCAATAACAAACAAATCTTCCAGCTCCAGGATCAGAGATAACTCAATTGCAGTATGAGGCTAAATGTCTCTATGTGCTGCCTCCTGATCCGTGAATTTTTCCATTTTCCATTGGATATCTTGTATCATCTTCAGAAATCTACAGCTTTATCGGAAATGGCAACTTGTGTATCTTTAATAGCGTTTTACTCTCCTTGCTCGCATGTTTTATTAGATTTTTTTTATAGATGCGATACATCTTACGACCAGGGTAAGAAAACACAGATAAGATTAGAACTGCCAAGCAATGGTTAATACTGCACATCTGGTAGTGCAGTCATGTGTAAAATATAGCAATATTTCCTCGTCTCATTAAAGTCACATTGTTCCGAAATGAAAGTCTGTTGACATCATTGCATAAGCACTATTTTAAGCAATGAGAGGCAAACATAAAACACAGTAATTCAGTTTGTAATTAAGCTTTTATATCTAAATGTTACACGAGTCTCTCTGCAATTCTTTTGATGGGCAATTACAATAAAAGGTGTTTTCCTTTACACAATGATCTATACACAAAAATCTTAAGCAGCTTTAAAGGTCAATGTTTTACCAAACTTTTCCACAAGGGGGCATATAAGCATTTAGCCATTAATTTATTTATTGGGTTGCTCAGTGCTAAAAAGACAAAAGCAGGAATGCAAAGTGAGCAAAGTTTCTTAAAATCAGTGCGATGCCCTAACTGTTACCATCAAACTTTTCTCATCTCGGTAACTCACCAAGAATAACCGTGTTGTCATCAGCGATGAGCAACTTGCTATGAACGTAGATGAGTTCAGTCATCAGTCTCCCTTCCAGTTCAGCGTGAGTTCTGAGGCTACAAAATGAGATGTAGTTCATCCACTGGTCATCCACTATAGGGAAATATAGAGAGACAGAGGGTGAAAAAACTGAGCCTTTAAACATGCCCCTGATGAAAAGTGCCATCTCCCGCCATTAAGATCATTTTATCTTTCATGTGCCTTTTTCTTATGCCCATTGTGTGTAGTATGAAAGCTGAGCAAGAATGGTCTGTTTTGTGTTGCCATGCTGGATCTTTGTAAACAAGTAAGGCGGCAGCTATAGGAACATTAAGAGTTCAGAAAACAGGCACAAACTAGGTTCATAAATGTCACCAACTGAATATTCATGTTTTAGCAGTGTTTTGATTGCTGCTCTCCCTGCCGGGCTGTATGGATGAGTGGGCAGTTTGCCCAGAACAGAGGCGTACCACACCGCCTACAGTAAAAGAGTTGCTTAGGATTATCAATTATTATGTGTATACACAATTCAGCCTGACTTATGTTCACAAGTCCTGTTGTGCTAAACCACATTAACAGTCAGATCTCTCATGGCCAGAATAGATTCAGACAGAGAAAGAGAGAAAGATGGACTTACTTTCTTTCTTCAGTTGGGTGATTATGGAGTAATCTCCCCTGTTCATAGTCCTAAAAATAAAAACAAATGGACCATGATTTGACCTTAGCATTCAAAAATGTTAGGCATGGTATTTCAAATGTTATCATTATCCATGGTCCATTGTATTTTCAACTACACCATATGCCAAAGACCTGCATATAATATTATTCTCCTAGTTACCATGGTAGCAACCCATAGCAGTTTATTACCGCATACAACATTACACATTTGCAACAAAAAGTATGAATAAGAATGAATTTTTCTAGCAGTATAAAAAACGCTCAATAAATGAATGAATAAATAAACCTTGTAGCACATTTTTCAGTTTAAATGCAATGTGAAGGCACTGCTTATTTCCATTCATTTTCCAGACGAGTGGAATGAGTGTTAAACACTTTGCTGTGACTCTTGTGTGTAATGGAATGAATTTGTAAGCTGGCATTGGAAAACAAAGGAGGGCTGTCTAACGCGGATACAATCCTCACATCAGGGACATTTACCATTTTCTTTGACGAATTCCTCCTTTTATCCAAAGGATATGCACAGAGTGAGACTGGAAGGTTATGGTGGAGATTAGACTGATTGTGTGTGACTGTTGAAAGCAGGAGATAAAAGCAGGTTTGTCTGGTACATCAGTGCAGATAGAGATGATAGAAGAAGTGAGCCTGTTTTGTGTTTAGCCAAACTAATTAAATCTTAATCAGTAGGGAGAGAATTTGTCTGCAATCACTAGGGACGAAACATTAACTGCTGCATCACTGGGAATGACTGCTTTGAACTCATAAATGACACAGCAAGAATAGGGGATAAAGTCATGCTTACTGCATATGCCACATGTGGTCTTCAATAAGACAAATCATTTTTTACTTAATAAATCTCTATGGTCTTAATGTAAATTATTCAGCAATGACCAATGAGTAATAACTTTTTGTCTTTGAAACAACTTTTCTGCTGACAGACCAAAGGCCAGGCAGGCAGGATGTTAACTAATACATATATACACTGTATTGCATGTGTCACATCAACACAAGTAAATCCAATTTCTGTTGATTGCAATTCAGTTTTGTGCAAAGAGGTCAATAAAACCTTGAGAAAGCTGTAAGCATCTGTAAGCAGTTACTCGGCTGGGAACGTGACCTCCTGGAAGTACAGAATTTAAAATTCTTTGCGCCGACTCCTCTGTGACTCATCTCTTGGAAAAATATGTCATGCCAACACTGATTGGCTGATGGCACCACAAGAACACACAGAGTCTCAACTCTTTTTCATCCTAAGGTGTTTAATGTTTAAAAGCAAACTGGTGTCACTATCCCATTCTCTTCATCTGACTTTCAGTGAAGATCATTGTTCCTGCATGAGGTAGTTTTTCCTCCCTCTCTGGCCAAGTTTGTGGCCAATGAAAACACAGACAGCAACATTCCTACCTGTAGTTGAAATGCATGACAGCCTGAAGTGCGTTTCCTCCACCTGTGGTGATGTCTCCCTCAAAGCCTGGCAGAAGAGGAATCACCACATACACACGGAACTTCTTGTTGTCTCTGTGAAATGTTCCAGTAAACATCAGTTCCAATAAATCCATGTAAATACAGAACACGTGTACATTTTTAAAGGAATGATTTACCAAAACATGGAAATAATTGTCATCATTTACTCATTCTCGTGTTCATTTCCAAGACACAAGGATGTCCAAGCTGTTTTTTTTCATACAATTAAAAAGCATGGTGACCAAGACTGTTAAGGTTTACCAGGTAGAAATGGCTTAATTTGATGCTGTTCATCACACAAAGCTGTCACACAACTTCTTAAAACTTTGGCATTTTGTATAGACTCCAGTTATTATGCTTTTTTATTCCCTTTGAGGCTTGGCAGGCCCTGGTACTAATTCACTTTCATTGCAGCTGTGACATTCTGCTAAACTTCCTCTTATGTACCACAGAAAAAAAAGAAACAACCAGGGGTGAAACAACAGCGAATAAATGATGACAGAACTTTCATTATTGTGTGAACTATCCCTTTAAATCAAATTCCTGCGGTGCTAATGGCAAAACATTCTTTCCAACCCATTTCTCTTTAGTAACATTTTCTTATGCTCAATCTGTTTGCTGCCTCCAAAATTATAAAGTCATAACAAATGCCTCCTGTCCCTGAGAGATCTGTAAGCACATTTAGACTAGAGAAACACTTGTTACAGCACAAACAGTACTGAGGGCAATGCTTGGAAAGACTAAATGAAGAGTGGCACGTTTTAGTGCAGAGCAGCCCATGTCTGGCTCACATCAGTGCAGTGGCAGGTGCTAGATCCTCATTAGCCGTCAATGTGCGTTAAAGACAGGCCTGTCTCTGCAGCTGAGCCAATGTGCATGACAAAAAGAGGCTTGTTTCCCATGTGAATCAGATACTTCACAGGGTAGCACTGTAGTTTCAAGACATTAGCATGGGAAAGTGGTAGTTTACCATTTATTTCGCATACTTTTAATACAGATGGCTACACATATATGGCTGCTGAAAATACCTGATATGCACATTTTAGTATAGAGTATAGGTGTGTGAGTGTGTGTGTGTGTCTGCAAAGGGCCACCAGTGGCAGTCCTGGTAAACATGGCCTAGATGAGATAAAACATGACCAAAGGTATATGAAGCAACCATGGGTGCAAGCATGGGTGGACAAATAATGATTGGGATTTTAGCTTGAAACAAATTATCTATAGATGGGTTGACCCCTATGATTTAAAAATTCAGACCAAAAGTTTTGGATGAACACTTCCCCTCCCCCTACAACAATCATGTAACTCTCTCAAGTACACTAATATGCAAGCCAACTTTTTTGAAAGCATTCAAAATCTTGGCTCAAAAATCTGAGTGGGCGCATGCCAGTTTAAATGGGCATGACGCATCGGTGCCTTCACATCCCTACAGAGCTGCACTGGTCCAGTGAGTGGTGATGAATGACAGTGTTACTGCATTAAGATTCCTGCACTTACTTGTGAGCTCTGATGATTCTCTCAATGATGGCATCACCAATCCTGTTGTAAACAAGTCTGTTATCTGCACAGCTAATGAAAAACTGGTTCTAAAAGAAAACAAAACAGGAACAATCACTTCAGTTTCTCAGGCAGGTGAAAGGGTGTGGTGAACATGCACCATTTGTAAATGAATAATAAATAAATGAAATAGAAATAAACATAAAACACATACAAGTGAACTGTCAACAGTGTTTTACAACATGTATTTTGCACTTGGAAGTTCATTTATTGGAAGCATGTGACACTACATACACTACACACAGACAGTAAGTGGGTGACAGTGTACCTCAATGTAGATGAAGTGCTTGCTCTTGGCAATGACCTGAATGTAGGCATTATGAATAGACTCCTCATGGTGTTTGATTCCTGCAGACCAGTCTGCTGCTGACCGCAGAAGCTGAAAACCATTCACATTTATCAGTATACATTTTATCCATAGGCTTATGTTTGTTCTCTGGGATTAGAACCCATGACTAATTCCAAATGCAATGTTTTAGTTGAGCTAAAGTGCCATGATTTCAAGAACAGCACCGTGCTGTGCTTCCTTTTGTTTGTGTGTATGTGTTTGTTTCTCACCTGAACTTTGGTCTGGACACAGTTTGGCACTTGGTACCTCAGATCATTGCCTGTGCTGTGTGATTTAGGCAGTAGAAACGGGTAGGAAAGTGATCTGTACTTTGGCTTCATTATCTGTTCGAAAAAGGTTTATTGCAGTCAGTTTATTGTGGCAGATCTGAATACACTGGATTTAAGAAGTGTACAAACGCAATTCAGTCTGTCAAGCATAGAAGAATGTTTAAGTGTTTGGGTCAGAGCCCAGGCATAGGGGTGGTAAATATCTCGCCTTGGTGAAGTTCCAACGCTGTATAAAGTGCCTGGCCACATGCCTGGCTGCTTTCCCATGAACCACTGAGGCGATGTCATGCCAGGGCATTCTGGGGGTTGTATACCTGTCAATAAAATCTATAGACCAGCACAATGTTATAAAGCCTGAATTTAAAGATCTGCAACAGCTGCGTTTAATAACACGATTAACCCTAGATTACGTGAATTAACGATCACTGTAATGAGGAAAACAAAAGCTGCCAGGCAGTAAAAATGTGGCTTACCGTCAAAAGGTTTATCCAGCTGAACCCAGTCTTTGTAGACAAAGTTGCAGTAGTCTTTGCCGTGCCAGAAGCGCGTGTTCCCCATCAGCTCTCCCACTCCTGTCTGAAGACTGTGCACTGAACCACTTTCTGTAGACACAAGTCAAGTCACATAATCACTACACCACACTGAAGTAAACCACAGTAACTGTACTACAGTACATTGTATGAAGCATGCATAGATATGAAGTGTGTAATCAAAGAAATGCGGGCATTTGCATACTGTAATATATGCATACATAATACATTAGAGAATAAAGGCTACTACAGTAAAGTATATGTAGAATATACAGTAAACCTAACGTGTATTTGGACACCTGATCACTTTGTTGGTATTAAAGCAATATGGCACTCACAATTGTGCTTTTACTGTATGGTTGTACATCAGCACACAGTGATTCAGCCATAGACATGAGGCTGCAGGCTGATATTAAACATATGAATATATTTGCATTACATTAAATGATTGCTTAATTGGCTTTTAGGAGTCACTGTATATGATATGTACTGTACAGTATACACATGATGAAACATGCACATCTCATTGTTGAAACAGCACCAAGTGCCAAGTGACTAAATTACAGGCATCAGGTTGTGTAAACACCATGGAAACGAAAGCATTTAAACACAAACAAGCAATCTGAAAGGCATTGAGAGCCACTGTATGTGTAGTAATATTTCAAGAGTTCTCAGAAACAGTGCATCATTGCATCAGAACCTAAAACTGAAACATTGGAGACATAAAAGACCAGCTATCTTAAAGGGAGATGAAAGTAAGTTTGGTGTTAAAGAATCAGTAACAATTAAAATCATCCCGTCACAGTCTGCAATCATGTGTTCAAATCTCAGCTGATACTAAAATTTAAGGTCAAAGTAATTTCACGTAAGCACATCTCTGCTGTCGAGTCTTTAAGCCAGTCTCAAACACACTTAATCCTCTCTCAGATAGACTGCAGACTGATCTATATTTGTGTCACCTCTGGCAGAGAGAACAAACAGGGAGAGCTGAACCAAAAAAATGATGGGACATTTGTTCAGGGACAGAGGGTCTGAAGCCACACCCACAAACAGCCAGAGAGGATAAGCATCACTGAGCATCCAACAAAGAGAAAAAAATAAAAGAGAAGACCACATCAACTGAAAGTGACAGGTAAAAGGTCACAAGCCACAAAGCCTTGCCCTTTTTATTGATCTAGATAGTAGACAGATAACAGGATATTTCTAGATTTTATAACACGAGCTGGAAATTTTGTGAGCAAGGCTTTGTTGTTGTGGAGTCATAGTGTAATATACTATTGTAGGCTTCACATAAAGTATGTTCATTGGAGGATGAATTAGACCAGCCCTCCAAACAACTCTCAGTTTAACAAGCACTCTGGAGATTATTCCATGTTATGTTTTAACAGTGGAATGTGATACAGTCAGAAACCAACAGATTTCCCAGATGCCTAAAAAAATCTTAATGTTGAACTGATCTCAAGATTATCCATTAAGAAAGATACACAGCTGTCTAAGGAGGACAGCAGTTTGACTGCTATTCAAGCAGCTGTTAACAGTTAAGGTCACAGAGGAATTAGTCATCAGCAAACTCTGAGAACATCACACAAATGAACTGAGCGCAGATTGTGAAACAGACTCACTATTATGGTTTCTATTAGAAACATCTGAGTCTCTTACTGTTGGAGCTATCAATGCTGCTGATACTGTCGGCATGATGAAGACCACGCTGGAGGTGATGGTACAGGCTAAAACGTGCCCTGCGTGTACGACCGATGCCTTTTAGTTTGGGCAGATCCGCTGAGTCACTGACCATTGAGCGGCTGCCATTTCCACCAGACACAGCTTTTTTCCTGGCTGTAGATGAGTTCAACCCCTAAATTCCAAAACAGACGTAATTCAATAACATTATAACTGACAGGAACACCCAGTCACAGCATGCAATTTCTTCTCCATGGGTGTGGCAACAATTCTGCTGCCAGATAAAGTCATAATTGGCAAACATGGCAGTGAGTGGTTTGGTTTGTATGGATGTGTTGTCTCTAACCTGCTCCATGGCCTGGGCAACAGAACGTGTTACACTCCCCACATCTGTCAGCCGGTGCTCACAATCATCCCATCGGCCGTACGCTAGGTCAATGCCTCCCACAAAAGCAACTGATTGGTCGATTACTACGGTCTTCTCATGATGTGCCCATAAGTAGACTGAAGATGACACATGATCAGGGTGTCTCATCACCTGTTATGTAGAAATGTTATGATCTTTAGTCATTAAAGGACACTCACATGAGTCACACATAACTGGACACAGGTTACCTTGATGTTAGGGTGAAGATGCATTAATGTTCTTTTGCTGTATCCACTATTGATCCCAAGTGCCAGCTCTACTTCCTTATAGAGCATAACAAAGATTCTCACCCCTTGTTGCTAAAAGACAAAAAAAGCTGTCTTAATCCAGCCTCAAAGTAAGGATAAGCTCAATAAAGAACACTTTTAACATGTTAAAACTTTTAACATTAACTTTCTGGAGATAAAATCTACATAATTCTCTAAAAATAATTTAAACCTAGTAAAATGTTAAACGGAACTGAGAGCACCATGTTCTTATTGAAGGTTGAGGACATTCTAATTAGCCAGAATATTTGAATTTAAAGAGTGATGGATGTTTCAGTTCTGCAGAAATGTATGGCTCTTTCTGCAGAGTTCTAAGCAGGCAGATTCTGTGTAGGACTTGTTATTAGAGTTCATTTGAATTCCACCATTGAATACATCACGTTAATGTAAAATTATGAGCATGGCATCAATTAACAGAGGAAGTGAATGTAATAATATTCAGAGGACTCACAGCCTTGCGTTTTAATATGCAATCTAGCCTCCAGCGATTGCCCTCTACTACAGGCCTCTTCAGAAAGATCTCCGGGCTCAGCCTGCACACCACAAACAAAAACTTACTTATCACAAGAATTTGTCAACATGTAAACAAAATCGACACCATTAACAATTCCATTCCATGTTGACGTTAAATACATGACATAGATGTTTGAGGTTTTGCACTTTACTAGCATGAAAGTGTTTCAGTGAAATCCATCAGTGAAAGCCATTAAAATGACATCAAAACACACATTTACATCTACTGGTACCACCCACCCCCTTACATACAGCCAGGATCAGATTCCTGAATCTATTCCAGGCGTGATATTTTTGAAATGAGGAGGACTGGAAACTCAACACCAGTGAGAGATGCTGCTCATGAGATTGCACTACAACATACACATCCCACTCTGAGCCCATGCTTCACTTCCACAGACTTTCCATGTAGCATCACAATGCCTGCTGTTATGCCACTACAGCTCATTACATAC
>JAZGTK010016794.1:0-12566 GCA_036877625.1 Ambastaia sidthimunki
CAGAGAGGCAAAAGCTACAGATTGCAGCTTTGAACTCAAGGCAACACAATAACATGGAACCTGAGGAGCAGGATAAACGGCGAACTCAAGCTTCGATTTCTTGCCATAGTCAACGGATAACCTCTCCATCAACAGAGAAGCAAAACCTGAGCCAGTTCCACCACCAAAGCTGTGGAAGATGAGGAATCCCTGCAGGCCAGTGCATTGATCACACTAAGACAAAACCAAACATTCCTCATTAATTCAGTGATGTATTAAAGCAGTACAACCATATACTACCTAAAACAGTCTTACCAGTTTGCGTATACGGTTAAGTACCAGGTCAACAATTTCCTTGCCAATGGTGTAATGACCTCTGGCATAATTGTTGGCGGCATCTTCCTTCCCGGTGATAAGCTGTTCTGGGTGAAACAGCTGTTTGTATGTTCCAGTCCGAACCTCATCTAAACCAAAACAGACATTTAAAGCCATTACGAAATACAATTCTCAAAGATTTCATTAATTAATCAGTTATACATTTAATTATTTTAAAAATAAATCACCTTTGTCAAGAGGGTAACACTTTTAACCCTACAAATATTTCCCTTTTAACCAATTTAGCAAAACAAAAATGCAATGTATTGTATCCTATTGTGACTAGTTTAACCAGGAAACCTATATTTATTTAATAGTAACTGTGGCCTTCTAAGGAAAGCAGCTGTATTTATATGGTTTAAACTTAAGAGTTTACATTCAATAAAAACCCACATTATGTAGGATGGCCCACAAGCATAGCAACTCCCTAGCAACCACCCCGTTACCCCAGCTGCCAGTTTTTCAGCCACAGCTGTGTTGTTACTGCGGTATGAACGCATGCTGACCCACGACGGTGGGCTCCAGGTCCACGAACACAGCCCTGGGCACGTGTTTCCCGGCGCCGGTCTCGCTGAAGAAGGTGTTGAAGGACTGGTCGCCGCCGGCGGTGGTCTGGTCGGTGGGCATGTGCCCGTCCGCCTGGATGCCGTGCTCGAGACAGTACAGCTCCCAGCACGCGTTCCCGATCTGAACGCCCGCCTGACCCACATGAACCGAGATACACTCGCGCTAAAACATCACAAATTACCGTGAAAAACTGTGTCAAAACCTCAGTTTTAATACAGTTAACATTAACTAGCTTGTTAGTTAGAGTCTTGACTAAACGATGCACAACCGCTGGTCGACGAACAACTAGCTAGTTATCGCATTTAACATTTGATCAATTAACTTACCATTTTAACAAAGAAATGTGATTATGGTTAGTGTAAATAGTTTAGAATGCTAATGAGTTAGTATGAAGTAGTTAGTTAGTGAACTGGTTAGTAGTTTTCCAGACGTCAATCTCAACGTTTTTAACTGACGAGCTGTAACGGCTGTTTTTAAACGTCACTGTAGTTTCTTCTGTCGTTTATTATGTCATTACTGTAACCCAACATCAGTGTTTCCCATAGAAATCATTGTAGCTGTGGTGCTGTGTCGGTAACCATAGCAACACAGGGGGGTTTCGGGGGCATGCCCCCCAGTATTTTGCAAAATGACCCTTTAAATTGTGATTTCTTGTGAGTTTTGTGGAAGGAAATTGAATAAAAGTTGACATCACTGTGTGACACATCATCTACTTTTTAATTTCACTTCCAATTTACAACTTATACAACAAAATAATACATCAATACACTTGAACGTGCTGTTCTTTAGGGTAAAAAAGATTTTCCAGCTTGTTTTGGAGGAGTAAGACTCATTATCAAAGCTTTTAAAATGGACGTGTTACTGAAGAAACCCACTAGGAGACATTCAAATCTTTTACAAACTATTTTGAAGACAATTTTGCAAGTAGATTATCCAAAATAAACATCCTGTTGCATGTCATGGTTTCTGAGTAGTTGTCAATCTGACATTTAGTACTGTGGACAGGTTTGTAAATGATCATTAATGCACATGAATTATGGTGTTTATGTTAAACGAAGATGTCATACAAAAGGAAAACAAGATAGTATAACATACACACAGACAGGCAGAGAGACAGACAGACAGACAGACAGATTTGTGTTCTCCAGCGTCTGTACAGTGTGCGCGTGCGCGCTGTGTATAAATAACAGGTGCGCGGGCGCGCTGAACTGTCACAAGCGCTCATTACAAATATGAGCGGACGAGCTGGAGATCTCAGTCCAAAACAAGCCGAAGCTTTGACACAGGCAAGTGCATGCAAAACAGTTTTATTTAACACGCTTTAAATCCAACATGAAACATTTAATATTATTGAATGATTATTTAAAGTAATATATAGCAACACAGTTAAAACTATGTTACTGTCAGAAATGTTGTTTTTTGATGTTGTTTCTTTGGTTAGTTTCGGGAGAGATTAGAGGATGTTTTGGAGCAATTGCACAATCAGAGTGATCATTACCTGCTCCGCTGGCTCAGAGGTGAGTGAGTTATATCACATTTATCATACAAATATTTGTAAGTATTTATACTTCAAGGAAACACGTATAGTGGTCAATAAACTTTAGACTGGATAATTCTGCTGGACTTTATATCAAATATTTACACAAATATACATGATATAATACACGATATCACTTTCATTTTCAAATCACATTTAATGTACCTGTCAGTTTATTGCAAACATCTCATGGGCCATGTTTTCATACACGTGATTTAAATATTATTATTATTTAATGAATTACTTTTATTAAATAAGTTTAAGGAATAATTATGCACACTGATGATTGACAGTAATCTGATTATTATGGCAGCTGAAAGTTGTGTATAAAATGCCCTGCGGTTTATACCTGCATGCTAACAAATCCACAGTAATCCATATAGTATTTATATTTAACTATATATTACGAGTTACATTTGGTGACCCCAACTAACTTGAAATTGTGGGTGGGCACACATAATTAAGAACAATAATTTGTTTTCCGAGAACTTCGTTTTGAGTGCCACTCAACTAGTTGCTTTATCTTAACCAGTTTATCTAAAAATCAATATTCACTGTAAAATGTCCTCAAACCGTCCGAATTTGTTTTTTGAAACCTTAGTTCAAGGTGACTTTCTTGTAAATCCGTGAATCATTACGTATCGCTGCCTTCTGTTGTGTTTCTGACTGTTGCAAAATTATTTGCTTTCCCCTCTGAGCGACGTTTTTAAATAATGTCCCGTTTAACTTTTGGCACGTTCTGAAACTTCAGAAGCTACTTGCTTTCATTTTTCATTTATTAAGTAAATTAGACTTTTAACTGTCATACACAAATAGAGTTTTGATGTTCTAAGTCTTTTGTTGTATTTTTTTTGCAGCCAGGAGCTTTAATGTCCCAAAGTCTGAAGCTATGATCAGAAAGGTAAAACTGACAGCTTGACTTTCTCAGCATTTAAATATTATTCATTTAGACATTTGCACTTAAAACACCTGTTTTTTCTCATTGAAATGTCTGTTTATGTTAAACCCCACTAAAGATTTTCTCACTTGAATAACGAGTGACATAAAGTACATAAAACAACAATGCATTTAAATTTCAGAATCTGGAGTTTAGAAAGCACATGAAAGTTGATCAAATCCTTCACGACTGGAGGCCACCAGAGGTACATCAGAGGAGTATTTAAATATCATCATTATTTCAGTGAAACCATATAAGCTCATGATCAGCTGTGCTGTGTTAATGAAAAGATACTGCTGTGTTCAGGTTATTGAGCGATACGTGTCTGGTGGGTTGTGCGGTTATGATCGTGAGGGAAGTCCCATCTGGTATGACATCATAGGTCCTCTTGACCCGAAAGGCCTTTTGTTTTCGGCTAGCAAACAAGACTGTCTTAAAACCAAAGTCCGAGATGCTGAAATTCTACGGCAAGAATGCGAGAAGCAGTCTGAACAGGTATTCTGTGTCCGAGAGGTCAAAGTTCAAATATGCTGAAAAATGCACAAAATGCATTTTTGACCTTTTGAGTTTGTGACTTTGTTTGCTAAGGTCATATTTTTTGTTATATCACAGCAGCGATATTACAGTTGTTGATCACAACCTGGGCAACATTTGTTTGTTGTCTCTCTACAGTGATGTGCTGTTATGATTTTTGTTTGTTTTTTATGCTTCAGCTCGGCAAATACATTGAATCAATCACCATCATTTATGACTGTGAGGGACTCGGCATGAAACATCTGTGGAAACCTGCTGTTGAGATGTACGGCGAGGTAAAATAAACATGAAGGTTCTGGTAGATTTGAAACCCAAACATTATCGTAAGATTAGTGTAACTACATATTAGAACAATTTACACATTTAATGTAATATGATGTTACAGATCTTTAATCATTGTTTAAATTATATAATAATCTGTTTACAGTAACACCGTTAGGTTATTACAGTAATAAACGTTAGTACAGTGTAACTTAATTTTTGCTATTTTGCTACCTGCTTTCTCCTCTGCAGGTTCTGACCATGTTTGAAGAGAATTATCCAGAAAGCCTTAAAAGACTCTTTCTAATCAAAGGTCAGAGATATGAAGATCACTCTGAAATGCATCGCGTGAGGGAGAAATGACAGAACAGAACCATTGTAAATCAAAATGTGTTTCTTTTTACAGCCCCTAAACTTTTTCCTATTGCATACAACTTGGTCAAACACTTCTTGCGTGAAGAGACAAGACAGAAGATCGTTGTACTGGGTGGTAAATAGTTTTATTTTGTCTTTGTGACATTGCATGCTTTACCGCATCTTTTGCGATCATCCCTATGTCATTATTTCTCTATCTCCAATCTACAGCTAACTGGAAAGAGGTGTTGAGGAACTATATTGATGCCGATCAGTTGCCTGTAGCTTACGGAGGCTCCAGAACTGATCCTGATGGAAACCCTTTCTGTAAGACCATGGTGAGCTTCACCTGTGAGCAGAAGATCAAATCATAGACTGTTGGAAGTTTCTCTTTCTCATCTGTTATCTGCTTCCCAGTTAAATTACGGTGGTGTAGTGCCAAAATCCTATTACCTGCGGGAATCGATGAAAGTGAAGTATGACCAGAGCATCACTGTTAGTCGTGGCTCCTCCCACCAGCTGGAGTATGAAGTTCTCTTCCCAAACTGCTTGTTACGGTAAGAAACATTTGTGAGAGTTATTTTGTGTTTTGTTGTTCTCAATGGCACAGTGATCACCATTTTGTGCACGTTGTGTGAATTTTACCCTGATGAAAATGTGCAGTACACAACCAGAGCAGAAATGTTGGTTACACACACAGTGTGTGTATCAGCTTTACTTTTCATTTTCTAGTGTGACATCTTTTTTTTATCATTTGGTCTGACTGCAGTATTTAGTGTGTAGCGCACAGTATGCAAAGATTGTAGTATGCAAGTATTGTGTTCTGAAGCAGTAATCATAATATATCTTTAAAAAGCAAAATTTAGATAATCAGTCAAAATTTGTGTTGTCAATCGGTGTTGTTTTTTTTACCTAGATGGCAGTTTGTGAGCGAAGGGTCTGATATTGGTTTTGGACTTTTTCTGAAGACAAAAGGCAATGACACCAAAAAAGTGGAAGCCATGCAGGAAATCCTTCCCATCCAACGTTACAATTCCCATCTAGTTCCAGAAGAGGGATCTTACACCTGTGTGGATCCAGGCATCTGTGAGTCTGTGTTGCAATCTGCCGTTTGATTACTAATGTTGCTAAATGAGGTTTAATTGCTTTTCTTTTGCAGATGTGATTCGATTTGACAACACTTACAGTGTGATTCATTCAAAGAAGATCAGCTTCAGTGTGGACGTACTTCTGCCTGAGAGACACATTATGTCTGATAAACAAGTGTGAATCTGATCCCACTGGAATCAGACTTTACCTCATCACTTAAGATCACTCAAATAGCCAAAATGTATTCACTTTTAGCACACATAATTTGAATTACGTAAATCCAGTACAATAAGTCTTTGTGTATTTAAACTTGTGAAATGGTCATTATGTAATGTGATGGCAGGTCATGTACTTGGCAGTCCCTAAATGAAGCTCTATGAATATTTTTCAACTGTTAAAAAGTGTGTTTGGAATGTTAACGTGCAGTTTTTGCTGCACATTTAACTGAACACAACAAACCTGCCTAGGAAGGCAATAGCTTAGCATAATAGACAAATACCTTATAATACAGAAAATACATGAATTTCACATGTGATTCCATGGGTTTCCCACAACAATTTACATGGAATTCGCATGAAAATGTTCATAACAACTGTGTGTGAAGGATTGAGGAAATGCAGGCTGATGGAGACTTCAGGTATATAGTGTGTACCTTGCATAGATTTTTTTAAATCATAATTATGTTCAAATATTTCTGAATGACTGATCTTTGAATTATGCTGTTACAATGGATTTAAAGTCTTTTAATGAGTAAAGGTAACAGGAAGTTAACCGAAATATCAAGATAGAAAATTGTGTTATATAATCTCGAGAAGATTGTTTTAAATGTGGATTATTATGCATTAATCTGAGAATAAAAACAACAGAAAACACAACGCTGAACTTTATTTATAACACGAGATGGCGCGCTTGCCTCAGTCCATCTAAAGCTATTCAGTGAACATTGCAGTAAATAAACCACAAATGATCTGACTTCTTATAACATATACGTTTAAATGTGCTAACAATAAAAACCTTTGTAAACTAGCACTCCTCCTTCATTTATAACCAGGAATTCACGTCCAACAGAAGAATACTTTATCTGTTTTTTTCTTTAAAATAAGTCTGATCACGACTTTTGGTCATGACTCCCAAAGACTTTATATCTGTCACCACAGAGTCAAACGAAATAATATATATTGTACCATTAAAACCATAAAAAAATTGTAAAGCAGTGTTTTTATATTAGATACAATGATGATATATGATGTAAGCAGTAAAGTGTTTATTATAAATGTGATGCAATTAGCAAAATAAAGTTTGTTTCTTTTGACTTGAGGATGTTTCGCTGTTCTGCAGTCAGTGCGGCGAGCGCAACGCCGCGCGCGTGCCATGTGCGTTTACGTAACACGGCCACGCGCAACAGCAGCAAGCGAGGACAAATCAAACCATTCAAATATTATTTTATTTTTAATATTGATACCGATATATATATATATAAATATATACATTATGGATTTTGACTATTGCATGTATTGCCACAGTAATCATAAAGTTATTTATACAATAAATCTATAAAGGCAAAACGAAATATATTTGCATACGGTTCTCTGACTGTATCTCTGCTTCATTATTTTTCAGTCTTTATATATATAAAGTTTAACTTTATTATTTACATTATTATTACGTTATTTATTATTTACACTACACCTGACAGCTTCACGCGGTGGGCGTTGCGGAATTTGCATCATGCAAATGAGGGGGCGGGGCCCGCATGTGGCCGAGATGACGTGACGTCAGGTCCAGCCTTGCGGAGAGAGCGCAACAAACATGGCGACAGAGCGGAGCGGACACGGGTGTCTTCTAACTTTCATCGTGTTCCTCTGGAGCTCTGTCGGTGGGCGAACGGAGACCCCGAGCCCCGCTACCAGCAGTCAGATCCTGGGCATGCGACTGGAGAGGAGCGACAAGACCTCCGGTACGACGGAGGACGGAGTCATCCAGGTAACGGAGGAGAGCAGCGTGTTGCTCAGGTTTTATGGGGTCCACCTGATCCCGGACGCAGCATCCCGCATCAGGTTTACGGAGTGTGCGGATACGGGTGCCCGCGACGCATCCAACAGGACTTGTGAGGACTTCACCAAAGACTTGAGCGTCAGCAGTTACATGAACGTGAGCGGCAGCGGCACATCAGGTCTGGTGAGTGTGTATGTCAAGCCACTGCGTAAAAGTGAGCAGGAGAAAACTTACAGCCTGTGTGTCAGGCAGGGGGATGACAGGTGGTACCTGTTGGGTGATAGCGATGGTAGATTGCTGGTTGTGGAGGAGAAAGCTTCTCTTCTGCCTCTTTGGCTTCAAGTCATCCTGGTGTCATGCTTGTTGATGCTGTCTGGTATGTTCAGTGGGCTCAACCTGGGGCTAATGGCTTTGGATCCGATGGAACTTCGTATTGTGCAAAGTTGTGGAACTAATAAGGAGAAGAAGTATGCACGTAAGATTGAGCCCATTCGAAGCAAGGGGAACTATTTGCTTTGCTCCTTATTGCTGGGCAATGTACTGGTGAACACCACGTTGACAATTCTTCTAGATGATCTGATTGGCTCCGGTTTGGGCGCCGTAGTGGCTTCAACCGTCGGCATTGTGATCTTTGGTGAAATTGTGCCGCAGGCGCTTTGTTCACGGCACGGTTTGGCCGTGGGCGCCAACACTATTGTCCTGACCAAGTTTTTTATGATACTCACCTTTCCGTTGTCATTTCCAGTCAGCAAGCTTCTGGACTGTGTCCTCGGGCAGGAAATCGGCACCGTGTACAACCGAGAAAAGCTGGTGGAGATGTTGAAGGTCACCGAGCCGTACAACGACCTGGTGAAAGAAGAACTGAACATCATACAAGGTGCTCTAGAACTTAGAACCAAGACGGTGGAGGATGTCATGACTCCACTCAGCAACTGCTTCATGATCCACACTGACGCAGTGCTGGACTTCAACACCATGACCGAGATCATGGAAAGCGGCTACACGCGGATACCTGTGTACGACACGGAACGCTCCAACATTGTAGATATCTTATACGTCAAAGACTTGGCCTTCGTTGACCCGGACGACTGCACGACACTTAAAACAGTCACCAAGTTCTACAACCACCCGGTCCACTTCGTCTTCCATGACACCAAATTGGATGCCATGTTGGAGGAGTTTAAGAAAGGTTAGTGATGCTTTTATTTGTGTGTGTTTGTGATATTCAGGAAGTTTGTCTTTAAGTGTTGCTGGAACATCTGTTGTCGCTCAGTTGGTGCTTCGTTCAAAGCCAGCAAATGCTTTGGCTTCATGCATGGTTGTTTTTGACCTCCTATTGATTATTATGGGTGCTCAGCCTCCCCTCTAGGGCCGAATCAATAACCATATGCTTCCTGTATCGTCTTCCAATCAATATGAAGCTCTTTTTGAAATGGCACAGGTCTCATGCTGCCAAAAGCCCCTGTCACTCATAAAAAATACACGAGCTCATCCGGCCCACCAATCAGAGGCTGCTTCAGAGTTTTAGCTGTGATGTTTTTAAAACACTTGCCATAGATTTGCACCTTTAGATGATCTCAAATGTTTCAGCAATCTTCATGCATCCCTAAAATATGAGTTATTTCATTTTTATTTACACTTGGCCTCAGTCATGATGATTATAGCGGTTTTGAACCAACTGTGTTGAAGCAAATTACAAAATGCAGATCAATAGAGCCAGACTATTGATAGAACAAAATTAGGTCCTGTGGAACAGTATTGATTAGTTAGATAAAACAAAAAATGAATAAATAATTATGTGGGCGGTGTTTTGAAATGACTGTCATCTTTTAGTCCCTCCCCCTCAGTTTTTTAAACCAATCACTGCAGCACTGCAGAGGTGCCACAGAAGGACAAACCCTGTGTGACATGCTGGTGTTACTCTATCTACAGTTTCTTCCCAGGGTATCGATTTCATGATGAATTTGTAGCTGCTCATAAAATGATGTTTGTAAAAGTGCTAATGAGAATGTAAGTAAGTAAATGTGATGATTGGTGAGGGCTGAACTCACAGGAGCTCTGAATTAGCCTTCAAGCAGCCCGTTTAGTTTTTTTGGTTGTGTACTATAAATAACTCTAAAGATGACAGATCTGATATTAAGGGAACATGATGTCCCTATTTTTATATTTCTACATTTTTTGTCTTTATGATCCAATTTGGAAAGCAGATATCAGATCTTGTTTATCATATTCAAAACATGTTCTTTCATCAGTAGTCAGTTTTAAAATGACAGACAGTCATCGTTTCTGTACTGTATCTGTACATCACAATGTCCTGATGCCAGATGTCTAAACGTGAATGTTTATTGTCTTTTTTTAAACGATATTAGAGCATAAACTGCGTGTGTAACAGTTAAACAGGATTATTTTCATTATTTTCCAGTTTAACACGTTCTGCTATCAGATGTTCACACATCAGGCGTGATCCAGCTTCAAACATTCAGCATTGTGCCGATGTGACTTTCACACTGTGCTTGTCTGCAGGTTCCTGGCCAGAACTTCTGTTTTCTCCCTTTCTAATCTCATTTCTAGACACCCCAGACGTCATTTTCCCCGTAAAGCTCTTAGCTCTGTGTTTAGCGGTGCCTCTACCTCTGACTCCTTCTCTCTTGGCTCCAGACAGGAACGTTTGATGGTCAAGTATAGCTTAAATAGTGATTGATCCGCCCCTTAGGATTGTAATAATAGCAAAGGATGAATAATTCATGAGATGGGTTTTTCAGAGGCTGCAGTCATAGGAGCTCATTAATATGCATGTCAATGCAGCGCTTTGAGTGTGGTTTGAATGATTTCGAACTTAATGTGTGTCTTTGCTCTGTGTCATTGTAATTGTTGTTTAATGAGATTTAAACGGCCATTACGTTTGTGATGGTAGCATTTAGATCTTTTCTCACTGTTTGGTGTGAGGGTGGTGCTTCCGTGCTGGGTTTTGACTCGGGTGTTTCTGTCCACAGGTAAATCCCACCTGGCTATCGTGCAGAAGGTGAATAATGAAGGGGAGGGAGATCCGTTCTATGAGGTTCTGGGGCTGGTGACCCTGGAGGATGTAATAGAGGAGATCATAAAATCTGAGATCCTGGATGAGTCTGATCTCTACAGTACGTTTTCTGAACATGAGACATGTCGGAATTTTAGTTATACTGAAACCAGACTGCTACATAAAAACTTATTACCATGGTAATCAAAATTGTGCCATAGTAACTGTAGTCATGGTTACTACTTTTAGGAAAAACCTAGACATTTAAGAGATTTTTAAATGTGGGATTTATATTTAAAGAATCTCATGTTCGTTTATTATAATTTTCCAGCATAACTGATGCACGTGGTATTTAATTGAAATGATGGTAAATATTTATAAGCGAATAACCCTTTAAGGGCAAATAATCCACCTTTTCCTCAATAATTATAACGTTTCAGTTATTGATACAAATGTTTTTTTTCTAGCTGACAATCGTAACAGAAAGAAAGTAAATCCCAACAAGAACAAGAGAGACTTTTCTGCTTTCAAACACGAGAGTGAATCCAAGGTGAAAATCTCTCCGCAGCTGATGCTGGCCGCCCATCGCTTCCTGGCCACAGGTCAACAGTTTATCACCTCATTCTGTCTCACACCTGATGTTCATGTCCACAGATCACCTGCTGAGGTTTTGCTTGTGTGTTTTGTCACTAATGTTTCCTCAGAGGTGAGCGTCTTCAGCCCCCTGCAGATCTCAGACAAGATCTTACTGCGGATCCTCAAACACCCCGATGTGATCCAGGAAGTCAAGTTTAACGAAAGCGACAAGCGCTCGCCGCAGCACTATTTATATCAGCGCGGAAAACCCGTCGACTATTTTGTCCTCATCCTTCAGGTGGGTCGTGATCCTCACACAGGTTCTGTTATTGTCCTGTTCTGCACACGTCTACTGTAAATGCTTTACTGTAATTCCTTTGTAATGTTTAAACACTGAAATACAAGTCAAGATATTCTGTGACCAATTTCTTTGCCACATTTTACCATATTTACTATAAGTTTGCAGATTCCATGTGAAGTTATGGATTAAAGGCTTGGTAGGCAGATCTTTCCAGAAACATTTTTTTGTTATGCTGGTTGAAAGTCTCTTTATATCCTGATAGCATCACTAAGTGGTCTAAATGTATTTATATAAATCTATATTTCTTGTGGAAGGTGCAGCACCATAAAATATTAATTGAATAGGATGTCCAGCTTGTCAATCAAACTGTGTTTATGTGTTGGAGGAGGCGTGGCTTAGGAGAGAGGGCGTTTTGAAGAGAGGGCGGGACCTTTTGCTTTTACAGCTAGCTTGCTATTGCTAGTCTTTCCTACCCCACTTTTAGTAATCATAAATGATAAAATAATATCCAACCTTTGAGAAGTAAACAATGTCCATTTGCATGTGTGTAGAGAACGAAGGATATAGAGAATAAGAGGTCAGTGATGATTTGGAAAAGTCACCCGTTCCCTGGAGCTGATAGTGACTCGGTCCATCTAGCATAACCTCAAACTCTTTGACCTTGTGTGGGACACTCGCCCTCCTGTTGCTGCTCCAGGGGTGTCAGTTATCCATCCATCCATCCACAGATGTCTCTCTCTCTCTCTCTCTCTGCCTGTCATTGCCTGTATAAAGACAGACTAGTTTTTAACCGACTAGGGAGTTTTACCATTTGTACGTTTGCTAAGATGCTAGGGTGTTTTGGGTGGACGTCTTTGACCCTAAATTTCAGCAGTAGTACCAAGTGATGGTTCATTTAGCAGCTGTGACGTGTGGCAGCCCTCTGGTTCTCCTCAGCTGTGCCGGTCATGACCGAGGCAGGTTTAGTGTTGCACAGACAGGTCTGTTGGAACTCACTGTAGTTTTAGTTAGCACAGGCCCAACTGCATCCAACAGGCCTGTCCTT
>JAZGTK010016795.1:0-12566 GCA_036877625.1 Ambastaia sidthimunki
ACGACTTGCAGTGTGTGTTCACTCCTCACGAAGGATGGGTTAAATGCAGAGGTCACATTTCGGTTATGGGCAACCATAACTGACAAATACATGTCACTTTCATAAACTGGTCATACATATGTATACATTATATATGTGTGTGTGTGTGTGTGTGTGTATATAATATACATTTTAGTTTCTGCTTGCTCACACTGAGATCTGCTCTTTTGTTTGTTCTGCTGTGGGAATAGCTTGTGTTTGACAGGTGCTGGTTGTTGCCCGGCACCACTAGAGTAAATGTGTCTGATAAGGCTTTGCCACATCTGGACTCACTGTACTTTCAAAATCGCTATTATGATGAAAGGCATAAATGCAGCATGAAAGGCCTCAAAGGACATAGTTTCTCACTGTTTCACACAGTTTTCTAACCTTTTTTTATGACTTATTTCGATCCAAATGCATAAATGTAAATGTGTTTAAAATCATGCACATCTCCTTCCAGGACACTAAGTAAATAATTACTTTAAAACCGTGACCCTACAACTAACTTGTAGCTGAAGTCATAAAAATCAAAGCTGATTCAATGCAGGTTTATTTACTGCCTCATCTCTGGTTTTTAGGCTGGTTGCTTTGGTCATGTAACACCATAAATAAACGCCAGACTTGCTGGTGTGTGCCTGTCCTTTACTTCTGGCATTCCCAGTACTCTCTGTTTACAGGCATGTAGCCAAGGTCATTATTTTTAATCCGCTCAAGTTTGCAGAGCTGGAGTCATGTATCATTAGTGTGCATTTTACACTTGCTTTGTCTGGCAGTCGTGTGTGTATTCCCCACTGTATCACATATGCATCTAATAGGCTGCAAAATATTGCCTGCTGTTTATTCAGTGATTTTCGCTGTATTTTAAAATGTCTGAAAAGCTTTCGCTAAATTACAATAAAGACCTGTATTTTTGTTTAAGGCTGTTATGTTGTATTACATGGTTAATAGGTAATCATATGTTATGTGGGAATTGGTTAATATGCCAGAGGTCCTCAATAAATACACTTCACTACCTTGGAATTATAAGATCCTATCTGCGATTTGACCAATTTTGAGATATTGAGGTTTAAAGTTTTTGGATTGTATGTTTGGATTGTTTTTTAAATTAAACACCCAAAATGCTTTAAAAACACCTTTAATAGTGTCAATGAGTTATATTAGAGTAAGAATATATCAATAACTTGACAAAAACGTCAGATAGAACCTTATAATTCTAAGGTAGCGACTTGATTATATTTACTGTACAGTTTTACTGACTGTATTAACCTGTTCTTGCCCTGTACTGTTAACATAACATTCCTCTCTCAAAGTTTGGCTTTTAGCAGGTGAGGAGACTCATTTACAAACAGCAGAAGACTGATCGACTGGTGATGGAAAGAAAAGTATAACATATGAAGCTAGGACTATCACTACAAGATTGTGGGTTGGATCACATGTACATGTGATGAATGTATAACATGTACTGATGAATATATAACATGTACTGATAAACATAACATGTACTGATAAACATAACATGTACTGATGAATATATAACATGTACTGATAAACATAACATGTACTGATGAATATATAACTTGAATGCACTTTAAGTTGCTTTGGATAAAAGCGTCTGCCAAAGGCATAAATGTAAATAATATCCATAATATTAATAAATAATGTAATTCCAAATAATATCACAAAAAATAGTCTTTGCTGTGTTGGTTGTAGATGTGCTGCATCTGTTAAAATGCCATTGTGGGTTATAGAATAATGTAAGAATTAACACCTGCTATAAAGGACTTTGGTTCTACTAGCATACCAAGGTGGTAGAGAGTGATTAGAGAAGATTGTAAACCCCACCCTCCCCCACCCACTCAGTGACCTCTGAGACCTCAGCCCGCCTCATACACCTTCACACAGAACACAGTGTAGCTGTAATGTTAGTGATCCACTCGTTTCTTAGACTCACTAAATGAAAGTGAGAGTAAAGTGGGTAAACTTAAACTTGTATTTTGCATGTATTTTTACATTTATTATATACCACTATTACAATTATATAGTGCAAATTACATTTGTGTACGTCTAGTACTGCTTGTATGTCAAACTCTGAGCAAAGTTTTATTTTCATTACATTTTCTGAGAAAATTAGCAAAAACAAATGATGTAATAACAATGGAAGCTGCAGGCTCATCCGGAAATAAGTGCCACATTAGTGCCAGAAACACCAACAAGGGCAAAATCTTCCTTCATTCATTATAAAAAGCTCTAAATTGTTCTCTCTGTAATTGCGGTAGTGCATCTGTTTTTCCCACATAGTACATTTAATATGAACACATCACTGGTTACACTTGCAGAGCTCACAAGCCTTTTAATGCCACTTTTTGGCTAAGAATTCTGCGCTGCTCCATCCTTTCTGGAAACTCATTATGACCGTTATGACTTCAGAACATATAATGTGATATTCACAAATGTGATGTGTTTATTTGTTGCAAATCTGCAGATGGGAGACACTGTAAAAAAACAATTAGTAAAAATATGGCACTATATACTGAAATGAAATATCTGTATTGGCTGTAAATGTCATATTAGTATGAAGGAATTTTATATATATAGATTTTCTTTGTTTGCATTGCATTGCAATGTTTTAAATTTAACAGAAATGTTAGTCAAAAAGGTAAAAATTTTAATGTAGTTAGTCAATACCTCTAAATGCATAACAGGTGATTTGTATTTTTATGTACTTAATTGTTATTATTATTGTACTGTCATCATTCACTGTAGGTTATAGCAATAGCACAGTTAGCTAGTTGGCTGCTTAGCATTGCATAAGAAAAGACGTAGCAGTGACCCACCCAGCTAATCACTTTTGCCTGCACTCTTATCTTCCCCCTCACAGCCTTGAGCTCTGGGGTTTCCTAACCTGACATTATGACACCATCACACACAAACATTGCTGCAAACATACAGCAACGTAAGCCTAATGTAACGTATAACAAATATATAGCAAAGTAAATCTTTGAAAAATATTTTGACATCTGCTCTTTTAAAATAATGAAACTTAAAAGTCTTTAAGACCTGTTTTTATGTAAACATTCTCCGTGTGACCATGATTATTGTCAAAATACAGAACTGAGCTTAATATGTAATCTATGGAAAAGATAACCTGTACTTTTTAATCTATGTGCGAGCCTTGTTTTATAATTGTTGCTCCTGTGAACAGCTCTTGACAAGGGCATTTTCTTTTTGTGTCACATTAGCATATTGGACAGCTCCTACAAAATACACACAGTGTGTGATAACATTGAATAATGTTTTTGCAGCTGTGAAAGATAACAAAACCCACAGAGTCTCACCGTGTTTACTGTTAGCCATTTTCTGGTAAGGTGCTGGTGAAATCAATAGCTGTGGAGACTGTCAGGTTCTCAGATGCTGCTTCAAAAGCAAGTGTAAAATGAAACGTATCTGTCTCCTGAAATCCTGTCTTCAATGGTGTTATTGTTCAGATAATGAGGCTTTCTTCTGGACCACAGTCGCTTAAATCTGCCTAATGTAGTGCTGTCTATTCCGGTAGAACTATTACGATAATGAGAAAGTTTTTCCTGATTCAAACAATAATCCTTTAGCACTGTTTGTCTCCTATCTTGTTTCTTTCTCTCTTTCTCGAACATTTCCAATAAAACCAATTGGTGCCATGATTTATAATGCAGGTGACCCTCCAGTGAACTTTCTGTGTATTTTGGGTGACTCCTGTGTTATCATTTCTTCTATAATGAAATGCATAATGCTTTGAGACTTTGTTTCATCTAATGGAAAAAGCGACAGCAGGTCTACTTTTGGAATTACCATGTGCCACTGTATGTCTATATGTCTAATAATGTGCTTGATGGTTATAACATGCAGTTTGTAGAGGAAATGAATTCATTTAGTGGTGGGAAAGATATATTTGGAACCTGTTTTATTGTTTGTGGGTGTGCAATATATAATTAAAATATTTTAATTGAATAACATTTAATGCTACACATACAGCATGTGACCTGTAATCACAATGAAAAAAAGGTAATCGAATAGAGCAGCTTTTCTTTTTTGTTCCTTGCAATTTTTTCTGCTGATTTTTTTGACGCCCATCCCTCCCCTTTCCTTTATTGCTCTCTCTCTCTCTTTCTGTCTCTCCACCTCTATCCATCATTCAGTTCGACTCCATTTTGCCACTGCTGCACTCCTTCACTGAGACCAGCTCTTGGTCTGATTGTTTAGATCCGTGGATTGAAAGTAATTAATAACTGGAAGTACTTCAGCACTCAAGCCTGATTATTTACGCAAGCAGCTCTCATCTTGAGGGCTCTGCACCGGGTGTGAAGCCTCCAGGCAAACTAACCAAACACTCAGAGTATTTACAGTGCCACAAAATGTTTACAATGATCAAACAATCGGTGACGCATGTTAATGATGTTTTCAGAATAAAGACCTTAACCAGAATTTAGAACATGTTGCTGATCTTTCATATTTCTGTTCATCGTCTTTCAACCAAGATTCAAGATCTCCATGAGAACGTGTCTCATGAAGTGGGCAAATGGCAACGGTTGTGTAAGTAAGCCTGGATACTGACAAAGAGCATTAGCCATGAGCATTAGCCATGTGTTAATGAGAGGCTGACCAGCATCCAAAATTGTGCATCCTTGTGCATTCTCAGCATCTACATTGAATCTGTTATTTACTCTATGAATTTAAACCCAAATTTAACATGAGGTTGCTTGTATGACTACAGTAATGAGTAACGGTTGTGTATTGGACAGAAAACAATCACAAACAGTATAGTGTAGGTTAAAATATATTTTTTTATTGCTCATAAAATTCATATCATATGACTGATACTGATACACATGAAGCTATTTGTTTGTAATACTAGCTATTTAACTTTTAATGTTTAAAAATATAGGCCTATATCATCATACATACAGCAGGAAATCATCGTACTATACAACATTCTTAGAAAATCATTTCAAAAACTTGATGTTACTGTTAATAAGTGCTTTCCTGGCAGGTATTTTATTTATTAACTTCAACACATCTGATCAGTCACATAAATGACAAATTCACACATTGCCATAAACCCAGACAGAATTTAAAATGTCTAAACATGTTCCATAAGGCATTTTCTTATTGAATAATATGCTTCAAAACCAAAAGCTTTATCTATACTACTCAAGGTTAAATTAGGAATTGAAGTGTCCCATTGTTCATTTGTGAAAGAGAATCGTGGCAGCTAGGAATTATGGGTAATCTGTCATAATCCTGGTGGATTTTGTAAAGCAGTTAAAACAGTCTTACTTATCACTGTTTCTGAGGGGTTAAAAGACAACAGGATAAACTGGGCTGAAAAGCCAAGATAAAAAAGGGTCAACTTTTACCTTATACTCACGTCTGTTATTTAAAGTTAAATTACTGATACATACATTTCCTTAAAACTTTAATTAGAATAATGCATTTACAAAAAAACAGACAGTGACGATTTACTGTTTTACTTCAAACATAAACATAGAACTTTGAAACTAACGTTGTTTTCTAGGCAAGAGGCTGGATTGAGAATACTGTGACTTCCTGTAGCTGTTTTACTAGGAATGTTTTCAGAAAAAGAAGAACAGTGGTTAGTGCGCAGACGTGTGGGAGGGTTGTGTCACTGTTTACTTGAAGGATGATCGAACCTTTCGTCCCTTGAGAGGTTGTGGGGGTCTGTAGTTGTCGACCATGCAGCAAGGTGTCTCTCCCTCAGCAGTGAACAACAGGCTGCGGAATTTAGCCATCTGAAGAGAAACGGAGACAGTTGTGTTTTATTTTTAAATGTGATGTTTACTGTGTTGTTGGCAGCAGTGTAGAGTCTTAATACACTGTGTATGTATTATATTTGGCACCATTTTCATTCATAGTGCACTTGCCAGAATCCCTGTACAGCCGTTTGAACAGTCTGACTAACCACTGAGGATAAAAATAACCTCCACCTCCCTTCCATTACTGCCTACACTATAGAATGATGATGAATATGGGCAGAAATCTCTATTTTGCTATTTGAGACTGACAGCTAAAATGAGCAACAGGTTATTCAGGTTCAGCTCCATAAAAAAATGTAATGAATGACTTTCAGTTTCAAAAACAGCTTGAATGTCTATTATATAGTCCAACTTCAGTCATTGATGTCAGATTCATAGAAAGTGACACTAATGAGCTTTTTTTTTTTTTAATGAATCCAACGTGATAAATGAGTCTCAAATGTATAAGCTTAGAACATCTCAATGACTCACTGAGTGTATCTGAATGCAATAACTGACACCTAAAATAACTCAAAAATAAAAAAATAAATCAAAAATAAAATAAATGAGTTACATGAGTGTAACTACTGACTGGTTGTTTTATATTGTATGCCGTTGTGTAGTTGCACAACAGAAGTACAGAAAGATGCACAATAGAAATAGTTTTGCATAATAAATTGTACTAAAATGTTTTACAGAAATATCATTTGTTTATGATTTTTGTTTATAATGTACCTCATATACAGTATATGCTATTTTTATACAGTATAATACAGGTAGAATCAATTATTTTGTGCTTTCTCCACAGTGCCAGTAATTGTTTCTGGTTGAGAAAGTGGAGTTGTTTAGTAGTCAGTCAATCGATTCCCATCCCTAATGACAGCACTTCTGTTTTTACTGTGAATGTCTTTTGAAGGCTACACCAAATTTAGCTCAGACACTCTGTGGGAAAGGAGCATAGTGCATAATAACACGATTATGTTTATACTATGTAGTCTGTCCTCATCTGACCTATTAACATGAAAAGCAAAAGTCACTGTATGCATGAATTCTTCATTTTGCTTTGTGATTCTTTTTGCTGAATTTTCATTGGTATTTAAAAGTGTTTTAAAAAGCTTTAGCCAGTAACAGGCAATATATAGAATATAGCCTTTAAAAAAAGACACAAATATAAAAAAGTTGAACTGGGCCTAAATTGCAATATAGTTTTCCTTACACTCAATATATGTATGGGTGTTGGCTTCTATCTTTAAAGGCACAAGCCTACCTTATATATGATACTGGCAGTCAGACAAGCAATAGGCTTAAGATAATGTAATCTACTAAAAGCAGAGACCTATGGTGCATCGACCCTCCCAGTTTCAAAGTGGAGTGACGTAAAACCTCGAAACCTTATTTGTACTATTATACTTTGTAAGCAGGCTGTGTTTAATTTGAATAATTATTAACTTAAAGAGTGTCAAACAGCTATTTAAACATGTTGCACATTTGACCTTATAACTTAATGGCTGGTTAAAATCACATTGTAAAATAAACATTTCAGGTAATGAATGCTGATTGGTCAATACCCATGTTTTTTCTTGATAAAAGTTTTTTCATGGCTTATTGTTTTTGTTGCTTAGCAGCAATTTGTTACTGTTTACATAAACGCTATTCTGTTCTATTTTATATTCTGTCCTAAGTTTACATGTAAATAAATATTTATTTACATTCTTCAATCATAACTGCATTAATAATTGTACATGAATAACAAATTTTGTCCATTGTAGAAGTATGATAATTACCTGTGCAGGGCTAACACTGATTGGTTCTTTCAGAACAATCCAGGTAACACTCTCAAGCAGAGGGGGTGTGGTCAGAGATCCATCATAAGTCCAGTAATCCAGAGAACCAGGCAACAAGATCTTAGGATCAAAGTTGGCAAATGTAGTCTGTCTGCCCTGAAGAGAAAAGAGACAAAATAAATAAAGAATAAATACTTCAAATATCCTTCATAACAACAGCAAGAATGGCCATACCTTTGATTTAATGTCATCGAGGGCATCAAGAACTTTCTGAAGTCTTGGATTGGCAGAACCAATCTAGTAAACAGAACCACACAAAACATCAGAAATATTATTTCATATCATGTGCATCCTACCAACTCATTAAATTCTTTTGGCTAAAATCCTGACCTTCAGAAAAACTCCAACCACTGCAAGGCCATCAGGCTTACTGGCAGCTTCTCCAAAGTTTGGGTACTTTGTGTTCCAGTGAACAAGATGAAGCTTTTGAAAGAAGCAGACGTGTTATGAAACATTCAGCACTTACGATAAATAAGCAAAACTAGCTTAATGTCACATTTAAATAAGGGGATTTGCAAGTTTTCATAAGAAAACAGAGGAATGCTCAGAGCAGTTTGAGCTATAATTAGATTTAGGGAAGAAATGTTCAAAATTAGAGCATTCTGACTGATGTCTAGGTTGCTTTAGCTGTAGTAGCACTGAGAGAGAGAGAGAGAGAGAGAGAGAGAGATTCATTACCTCACAGGGGAACTTGGTTCCAGCAACAGTGTGCTCTGATCCTCTGTCATCACTGGCTCCCCAGTGGAAATGGAACTGTCTCAACCTGTATGTCCCAGTAATGGGGCCTCCAGTCAGAGCTACACACATACATCACACAATCCTTCAATTGTTTCCTTAATAGCAGTAAATTAACTCTGTAATTAGAAAGACCTTCATTTTATAAACCCATAAAACTTCCAATGAGATTGAATCCCATTAGCAGTTTGTTTCTGGCATACATAGAATCTACTTCCTATTGGGAGACAGCTGATACAATTTGCTGTTGGGTAATGTTAAAGTGACTGCCCAGCTAACAGTTTTAGGTTGTAATAACTTTTCTCTAACATTTCCATTAAGTAATAAAAATGTTTTCTAGGAATGTTCAAAGTTCTACAAACATTCAAAAATCTAGTTTTTAGACTCTATTAAACTATTAATCGTTAATGCATGATCATAAGAACGTTATTCAAACATGTTATAATTATGTAACATTTTTAAAAAATTCTACTGACAACTTAAGAATATGGTTTTTGATATATATATATATATATATGAAATATGACATTCCAACAATTCTACTAATGTTACTGCAAGAACATTTTTCAAAAACTAACAGAACTTTTTTAGAATGTTAGCCTATGTTCTGAGAATGATTCCTGTTAGCCTGGTTCTCCAAAAATTATTTTAACAGTTCAACATTTCATATATACAGTTACTTCATTTCTTTACACTTTCTGCAGGCTGAAAAGACTTTTTCGATTGTGTTTCTACAGCACTTCCAAGCATATGTGTAAAGTCCCCTCTTAGAATTGTCATTAAAATTCAGCACATGGTTCTCTCTTTGACCGGCTACGGAACACAGCATTGATATGTGGCTCCATTCTTTATCCCATAATAGAATACATTAGCAATTGAGTCCACAGAGCTCTGAGTGGAAACACTGAGGGAAACACATTCACTGCTCACATTTCAGCAGAAATACTGAAAAAATGAGAATGAGATGTATGTGAAAATGTAGATTTTAGTCAAGATGAATTATTTGTGTGTATCCATCTTACATGAATACAGCTATTTCTGTACATTTAGTCTGATAGCAAAATGATATAATACATGATGGTGTCTAATTTAACGTCTATATTTAAGCTTCTTAAAAGCACAGATGTACTAACTTGAGCTGTCATCGTCGTCAGCAAAATCCACTTGGAATGAATGGCCATTGTTGAGGATGCCCTTAGCTGTGGCGGGGTCATACTTCAGTTTAATATGCTTCAGAGATGGATCGTGCTGTGCTTGGGTTGGTACGATATCAATTGGTGACTGCCGGGCTCCGTTTGCAATAGGAAAGCTTTCTCCCCACTTTTCTGGCCCTGTAATAAATAAGTACGTAGAGGAGAAAAGAAAGACATTTAGCACCATAGATGCAGAAAAAATCAGACTCTAGCTCAGCAAATGTAGTTTGCCACATTTTATCTAGATTTGTTTTTTATTGTAACATTTTATAACTGTACCAAACTGTTTTCTAAATGTGGAAAAAGCTTCTAGACTCAATTTCCCAAACAAAAATAATTACTAAAGAGAAGAAGAGTGGTTTATTATTGGTTAGGGTGGTCTTACCATCATGATCTCCATAACCCCAAGAATGAGACATTATTGTTTGTGCCTTTTGGTGTGTTCCACTAAGAGCAAGATGAGGTCTTGATGCTGAGGAACAGAAAACTGCTAATTCTTTCAAACTATGTCAGCCTTTTATATAGATCCCCCCTGTTGGTACCTTTCTCAGCTCAGTGGGTATGACCACATGATCTCCGCGCAGCTGTGTACAGGAGGAGTCAGTTAGAGGACACTTAAATCAAGCGATTATACCTCCGGTCCTGCGCTATACATGGACCACTGATGTGAGATGTTGAGATGCTCCGGCGCTTGAGGAACGGATGAGACACGAACATTCTTGAAAACCGATGCTTGACTTATCCAAACGTTCAAGTCGAATAGCAAACCTCTCCATTCGTCGGCGGTGCATGTTCTCCTGACCTTCTTCGTTCCTTTTGCGATGCCGTGTATAGAAACGCGGGCTGCAGTACGAAGTGCAGAGTAAGAACTCTGTAACTCACTGAATCAGTCTGTTATGGTGCTTTTGATCCATGTTTCTAAAGCAATTAAAAACAGATCCGCATGTTTCTGGTACCCGTTCTGAGAATTTCCTGCTCCGCGCTGTTTTAAAGGGACCACTGCGCTAACTACGATGAGGAGGTGTTACATAAAATATTACGTTCAAAGAATATTGCTTGATATTACTTAACTATAACATGTTGCATGTAGACTGTTTTTAAAGAGTCCGATTATTAACTCTTATTAACTCCGATTATTATATTAATGTTTTAGCACTTCTTAAAATGCATGTATTAATGTCCCTGTTGTGCATGGCCCAATATTTTTTCAAGCTGTCCTGGATGTGTCTAGTGTGGGCATGGATGGTCCTAGATGTGTCTAGTACTTGGATAATATGTCCTCAAATAGCTTTGTTTAACAAAGCGTTTAACAGCCACTTCAATCGTGTTTATTCAGGATGTTTGATGCGTCGTTTGACCTTATTGCATTATTCAGTTACTGTCATCTGGTGGCTGCACTGGAAAACAGCTACTGAAGGCGATATGAAATAATAGCTTTCACTAGTTTATGTCAGACCCTAAATAATGATAATTTTTATTAAAATAAAAAAATCTGTTACATGTATGTGTATTTCAGACATGCTGATTTAACAAGTAATTTGCTGATTCCTTATCAAATTGTACTTTAATTTAATGATGTGAGTTTCATATGGATAAAAATAATAAAGCTTTAAAGTGATATAAATTTAAATTTTAGTGCTTTTTTCATTTCATTGTGCAGCAGGTTCATGAAGCATCGTGATAAATGTAATGATACCATATGTGTAATTTTCCATTCTAACCACTAGGTGTCACAACATCATAATGTTTTCTCAAACCAATTGTTCCTTCCTTTAAATGGACCGGAAAAATCATCAGATTTATTGCGATTAGTCATAAATCAGTCTGTTTATCACTGCTTTCTAAAACAACCAGCCATTATCAAACAAATGACAATGATTTGGTGACAATTCAAAAACTGTGTTTGCATTCAACGAAATCTACCTAGTGGTTTGAACAATTATAGTAGAACAAACGATTTTTAAACAATTACAAAGTGACAGTGATTCTATAAAAAACAAACTCAAAAAAGTAAAAAATGATATTGCAGATATGTAATAAATAACAATGAAGGCATTGTCATTTTATCTTTAAATTGGTGGACATTTTTCTAAAACCTTGCTGGGGTTTTTAAGAGAACTTTTTGAGTCTTCTTTTCCACACAAGAAGGGATAAAGCTCATCAACTCACTGAATGCCACAATATGAATCAGCAATGAACAGAAGGAATGGGAGAAAAATGAGCTCCTTTCATGTCACGGATGTAAATTTGGCTCCCCAGGATCAAATGCATGCTGAGTCTAACTAAGGACAAGAATGGCAGCTACAGAAAGAGCTCATGAAACCTCTCATTTGGTCCTATTCACTTCCTGATTGGATGCGAGTGACATGGACTCTGTGAAAGATCATTTTGACCCTCTGTAGACAGGCTTCACGGCAGGGCTTCCCCCATTTTACAGAGAGCATCTCAACCCCTGATAGGCTCCATTCAGCCTCTATATCATCTCTGATAGCTGAAGAGGGAACAATGTGACCTAATTGGATGGTTCCTTATAATTAATGTTATTTTGAAGCCAAGTATGACATCCTACAGATTTTTGTCTTTTTTTACAGATCTTTAGAGAGATATTGTAGCCTTTTTCAAAGGTCAAGCTTTATGCAAGAGCTTTGAATCATTCCTAATACTTTTTTGTGATAGTACATTCTTTGGTGGGCAAAATATTGTGTATCAACTTTAGAAAGAAACCTTTGCTTTGGAGCCCAATGAACCATTTGCACACAGACACATCCTGTAATGGAGAATGATTTATTTACATTCGCTTAAGAACAGACTTTAAACTCAATGCTAGCTTGTTGGAACAAGAGTTTAACACAAAGTTAAACCCCACATTTCAGTTTTAAAAGTGAGGAATTATTGTAGAGGACTGCTATTTAAATTATCATTGATTTCATTCATTGACTAAAAGGTACCTACTGACAAATTACAAGATCAAGCCAACAGTATTGGAT
>JAZGTK010016796.1:0-12565 GCA_036877625.1 Ambastaia sidthimunki
ATCATGTCCTGTATGAGCAAAACATTTTTCTTAGATGTTTTTACCATCATATAATGAGCTTTATATTATATACAGGTGTGCTGTTTATCTTTAGCAGATGTTTTCAAAACCTCCGGCCCGTATCAGGTCTCCCAGGACAATGAAACTGTCACAGTACGGAGAAAATGCATCAATCCTCACCTCTCCGTTTTCCAGCTCTCTCTCTCTCTCTCTCTCTCTCTCGCAGTTATCTTTGCTTCCACCCACTGCAGCATCTTTGTAAAAGGACAGAATCAGAGGCTGATCTATCTCACTTCTGTTGACCTCATTTCTGTGGGTGATGGTGAAGCTTTTGAGTTTTTTATAATGTGATCTTTTAGGTGCTTGATTTTGTCCTCTTTTAAAGGGCTATTTTGGATTTGTTTGCATGAGCTTTTGTCTGTGTGCCATTTCTAAAATGTGTTACTTTATTAAGAACATTGGTGTGTGTCAGAGAGAGAGAGAGAGAGAGAGAGAGATTAGGGCATACCTGTGTTGTAGTGCATGCTTTAAAGAAGGAAACATTTGCCGTGTCAGCATTTAGACATTACTGTCAGCATGTTTATGTGACCTTTCATTGACTTTGATGTGTCATCTCCTCACCCCGATTTAAAGCAATAATTTACTTGAGTCTATAATCTCAACACACTGCAGCTCAAGTCAATTTTTAGTTGTTATTCAGTGCAAATGTTTATTTTGTCATTGCTGTATATTTTATTTTTAATTTGATTTTTTGAAATGTAAAATGTCTTCCAGAACCCAGCAAATATGTCCTGCATTTTAACTCCCGTTTTAAAAATCTGCCAAAATTCATACAAAATGATGGTAGAAAGCAATGCTCATAAGGGAAACATTATTAATAATAATAATGTGTCCCAGTTTAATGAGTTATCTGAAAAATATACCCAGAAAATGCTTTCCTGCACAAGCAGAAATGCAAAACTCTTTTAAAGTCACACAATGGATTAATTTTTTTGTGGTTTTGTGAAAGTCAGGAAGGAATGTTTCATGTTCTGTGTAGTTCTGTCCCTGTTAATCCTACAGAGTTACTGGAAGATGGAGAGGGATCAAAGCTGGGATGTGCAGTAGAAGGGAACGAGATTTAGGAAGAACAGGCGAATGTTTTAACCAGGATCTGCTGCATAACCAGAGTGTGGACGTGCTGTTTTATTTCTGATTGTGTCTCATTCTCCCTTCATAGTAAACACACAGCCACAGCATTGGCCCAGCTAACAGAGAACGTTGGCTAATTGATCATCGAACATTGATTTCCTAAAAGTTAAAAAGTTCTTAAGCAAACAGTTGCTTGTTTCTCCCTCAAAAAGATCTCTAGCAATGAGAGATCGGCACGTCTTTGCTTTTGCTGTAAGAAGGTTTGATATTCCTCAAACATTCTTCATTGTAATGACTGCTAGAGTCACCAGCTGCAGTCACTCCAGTAACAAATGGTGACTGGTTAACAGTTTCTTTCTTTATCATGAAGCTGACTTGTAAACAAACGATGTGTGCATCAATATATCAAATATAATCAAATGATAAGGGCTGTATCAGCACATTGGGCCATAAACACAGGTATTAAAATCTCAGTATATCTGTGTTTGTGTCTCTCATATGTGCTGATTAACGCAATTGTCCGTTCTCAGAAGATAACGCGAGTTCTGCCGAACCGCTGAAAACAGGAAACAGGATGTGGTGGTTCTAGGAAGAAGAAAACATTATTGTCGTCATTGTTAAATGTCAGTTATCTTTCAGAATCATTTATGCTAAAACCAACGTTCCACTGATTAAAATAATATTGCTGCATGCTAATAATAGACTCAGATATTAGATATTCACCTTTACATGTTTATAGGGTTCATGACAAAACAATTTAAACCATAACAATTCGCTACCTTAGAATTATAAGGTTGAGTTTTGGACATATTCTTACTCTAATATAACATATTGACACTATTAAAGGTGTTTTATTTAAAAAAAAATAATTATAAATTATTTAATGCAAAAACTTTAAACCTTAATATCTCAAAACTGGTCAAAACGCAGATAGAACCCAATAATTCTAATGTAGCGAAGTGTGTTTGGTTTTTAAATTCTTCTTTCTGTTCCAAATTATCCACATATTTGTCTTTTGTCTCTGTTCAGCTGTCTCTTTCATTTCATGACACGATAATTCTTCTATTGAATCTGTTTATGGTGTAAATGTGAAGCTGTCACTTCTTATGTTTCAGAAGCAGAAGACCTGAAGTTCTCTGAGGGGTTTCAGAGGGTCACTGCAGGTGGTCTTTCTGCCAGGACAGAATAACTGCTGAAGGCATAATCAGGATAATAATCAACCTCATAAGGGGATGAAGAGAGGCACGAGATTTGAGGTCCTTTTGTATTATGAGGCCCAGCAAAAGCAGCTTTCTGTATTCTGGTGAGTGGTTTCAACTGTAATATGAGGCTGTCGTTCAGCTTGAGAGCATTTTACTGAGTCTACTGTTATTCCATGAGTTTTTAATGGAATTTCACAAAATTTCTCAAAATGTTTTATTTTTGATAAATAAGTAACGTGGTTTTTAAATGTGATTGTGACTAAGTAAATGTGATTTTCTAAAAAAAAGTGATTGTCTAAAATTCTGTGACAAAAATCACCCAATAAACATGCATATTTTTATAATATATAAATGCAGGTCACAGCCACGGGTTTCCGTATATATTTAAAGCACAAAGGCAATAAAAGACACAAGCCATTCACACGCCAAACACAGCTATGAGTCCAAGTGATTTCTCTTTGTTTTTCCTGTAATAAAAAAACAAGAGCGATGGAGCAATAGAGAAAACCTGCGCGATGAATGTGAAATGCGGTATGATAAAGTATTCAGTGCTGCTGATTTGGTTTCCATCTTCTCCAGTTACCATTATTCCCCATAGTGGCTTTAATGAAAAAGTGAGAAGATCTAATTGCACAAAGGAAAGCGATACATCTTAGTCACTTACAGGAAACGAGGGTTCAGCCACCTCAGAGTTAAGCTTGTATCCTGTACTGATTTCAGACGCCCTCTGGTCATGCAAATTATATTTCTTACTGCTGAGCGCTCATAAATCGCAGCTTCTTTCGGTATGGAAGTCACCTGCCGTCTCTTTGTTATCTTAGCCCTACAATTTTCTTTCCAGTTCATCATATTGTTTCTGTGTTTCTCTCTGATTCTCTCCATGTTCACACAGTCAGTGTGTTGAGACTGACAACTGTGATTTTTGAATCGTCCCGTTCACATAACAGCTTCATAAACTGTTGTTAAACTTCATAACCAGCTTCATAAACATAGTGCATCAGATACTGTCTGCATGAGCTAATAATAATGAAAACTAATTTCAAAATATGATCTGTTTTAAACTGACACAACATTATTTAACAAATCCAGTACAGTGGAGATCTGGATTATTTTGTGAACAGCTTCGCATGTCACTCCTGTTAATAACCAAAATAGGTGTGAACAGAGCAATATTTATAAAACAGGGCTGATCATCATATTATCTGATCACTGATGGAAAGCATCCAGTGGTTTGACACATTGTACCCGCACGGCAGCCAAATCGGAGCCCTTTATTAAATAACACAGCATATAACTGCAAGGACAAAAAGACAGTAACATGAGGTCACGAGTGCTGCAGTATAAAATACCAGCCAGCAGTGTGACCTCTTCCCATCTGCTATCTGCAGCCCCTGGAGAATTAGGTCCCAGCTAACAGGGAAAGTTCTCAGAACATTGGCTAACGTTCTCTCAAAGAATGTAATGTTCTTGCAGTAATATTAGCAGAACCTGTTTTAACGTTATATATATCATATCAAAAACGTTATTCTTATGTGGTGAGTGGAATGTTTTAAACTTTAGGGAAGCATTCGTAAACCTAAAATGATCTGTCTCACGATGTGGTCTGAGTTTGATGGCTATTGAAGTTTCCCTGTATTATTATGTAGATCATTTTTTTAAGGGTTCGAATAGTTCAGTATGTATCACATTCATTGATTACTTCTTTGGAATTAATATATAAATCATTATATGTATAGTTTACAAATGTTTTCATTAAACAACAAAAGGTCTTGACCGATAAGAATTGAGTCAGTTAGCGCCCCCTGGCGGTAGAAAATGTTTTCTCTGTTCATCCTCCAGGGGGCGTTTATAAGATCAGATAGCCGCATATTTTTCAGAACAGATCATTAAATTGCATTATATTGGATAATAATTTGGTTATGTTTTGGTTTGGTTTAAATTTTGGTTAAATCGATCACATTTAAAACTTCGCCTCGTAAAGCAATCTGCACTGAGTTTTGTAACATTAGTGAGTAACCGCTGACGCCTGTGATTGGTCCATCGTGACCAGCTGAAAAATCCACATGTCATGTGACCACGTCATTGCCGAAACCATGTTATCAGACTGAAGGTTTTTTTAAGGGTTTGCAGAAACAAAACAACACGATAAATAATAAAAAACAAACGGGGGCTTTATTTTAATTAAAATTTAAAAAATTAAAAAAAAAACATCGTTGTTAGATGCAGCTCAAAAACTGAAGATTAAAGAGAAACGCGGATATTTGTCACCAGATGAAGAGATGAAAATGACACAGGTACATGACACCCGACAACACGTTTTTACTGTCCTTACTGTGTGTTTACTGTGTGTTAACTGTGTGTTTATTGTGTGTTTATTGTGTGTTTACTGTGTGTTTACTGTCCTTACTGTGTGTTTACTGTGTGTTTACTGTGTGTTTACTGTGTGTTTACTGTGTGTTTACTGTCCTTACTGTGTGTTTACTGTGTGTTTATTGTGTGTTTACTGTGTGTTTACTGTGTGTGGTAGTGACCACTGACCAGCCCATTAACTGGACTTTAACTGACCCTTGGTAAATACATAAACCTGTGTCTAAAGCAAACTGTCTGTCTGCACTATGATCAGTTGTAGTCAATCATTACTCATGTTGCACACAAACACTTCTGACTTAAATGAAGGTTTATCTGCTTAACAAACAGTTTCAGAGTCTCCTGACAGTTTGCTGGTAAGTTTTCAAACAATTAAGCAAGAACTTTTTGAGATCTTTGAGATGACTTTGAGATCTTTTAAGAAGCGTTCTGAGAACGTTCTCTGTTAGCTGGGGTGTTTTGAAGAAATATTTGAAAATGGAATTATTATCAAGAATTATATTTTATTTATATTTATTCACATTATGTCTTCAATTTTTTGTTTATTTGAATGTTGCTTAGTTTTGTGTGTGTGTGTGTGATCAGTACGTGCAGCTGAACACTTTTAAATATTAACAATAATTAGAACCTGTTTTCACCGTGTGTCTCTCACAGGTTCTCTGTGGCTCTTACACTCTGCTGTGGATATTTTGATCATTTTATGGCGCAGGTTCTTGCTCACTCACGTTCTTGTCGCCTGTGGCATCGACCGCGGATGAGCTTTGCATCATTACTCTCTCGCAGTATGTCATCATTAGAGAGGCGAGCGCGGGCCGTGTTTTCTGCAGCTGTAGAAAGTGTGCAGCCAGACATAGTGGTTCGCAGAGGCCTGGAGCGACATGGGAACAAAATACTGGTGGGAGGTCAGAGTTTCACACTCAGTAATAACCTGTATCTGGTGGGCTTTGGTAAGGCAGTGCTGGGGATGGCTGCAGAGGCAGAAAGAATGATTGGGGAGCATCTGATTAAAGGAGTGGTAAGTGTTCCTCATGGGATCCAGAAGGCACTACGGAATCATGGGAAAGAGTGAGTATTTTTGTGTGTCTGTGTTTAATACCTATAATTCTTGTGCATAATGTTTAATGAATAAAGCTGGAATATTTTATCCCGAAGGAGAAAATGTATAAGTTTTTGCATTGTGTATTATTTAAATAGTCGTGTTTAGTAGTACCAAATAAAATGTTTTGCATTGCTTGGAAACAAAATTTTAATTTGCCCTAAAAATAGTGTTAATTTTGTATTTTTTAACTTTCCCTATCATCAGGGCTGGAGATGTGAGGGATTTCTAATGGTTTTGTGCAGTTGGGAATTCCTGAGAAACTGTTGTGGATCTGTCTGCCATTTTTAGGAAGTTGCTGCTTCAGAGCAACAGTAAGATCGCAGTTATGGAAGGAGCAAAACACAATTTACCAGACGCAGATGCTCAGAGGTCGGCCGACTGCATCCGAGAGCTGGCCAGTGGTCTTACAGAGAAAGATCTTCTGCTGGTGCTCATCTCCGGTACGGTGACGTGTCCAGAAGTCCTTTAACATCACTTCAGATGTTTCCATGTTCCTCCATAAATTAACCTGCAGTTGTGTGTTAAAAAAGCAGATTGCAGCTTTAAGAGCAGGAGAAGTGTTTGATGTTTTATCCTTTAATGCGTCTCCACACGTTTGTGTGCAGGTGGTGGATCTGCTCTGTTACCCTCTCCAGCTCCGCCCATGTCCCTGCAGGAGAAACAGGAAGTGACACGGTGTCTTGCAGCCGCAGGTGCCACAATTCAGGAGTTAAATACGGTGCGACGAGCCCTGTCAGTTTTGAAGGGCGGAGGCCTCGCTCAGTGCGCTTACCCAGCCCAGGTAATGATATTATACACAGCACAACAACAGAGACACTTAAACACTTTCAAAAACATCTTCAGGAGAATCCATTCAGAAGAACTGCATGAAAGTTCTACTGATTATTTATCATCGTTTGGCTGTTTGTCAAACACTTGTGTTGGTTGCATTAGCAGCGCAAAGTTTGATCTTGATTCTTATTTGAATATCTTTCTCCTTTGAATCAGACTTATTCAGCAGTCATTTCTAACCTCTGTTATAAACTGTACAAATGAACAAAAGATGAAGCATCACCTCTTTAGATTGGTTACCTAATATTTACTCTAGCGGTGACATTTTATCTTCTCTGAGGTGGTGGCGTTGGTTTTGTCAGATGTCATTGGAGATCCTCTGGATCTGATAGCCAGCGGTCCAACAGTTAGGAGTGAGACGCGGCCAGACGAGGTCTGGGCTATCTTGGATCGTTACAAGCTTTCTGACTCTTTGCCTTCCTCTGTGAAAGAGGTGCTTAGTAAAACTGGCTCCTGTCAGGCCTCACAGGTGCAGAAAGAGCCACAAGAGGGTAAAGATCATGTTTTAAATGTTGTGATTGGTTCAAACACTATCGCTCTTGAATGCGCAAGCCGTAAGGCCAGTGAGTTAGGACTCCGACCCGTGATTCTATCCCCAGGGGTATGCGGAGATGTTCGTTCCGTTGCAAAAATGTACGGACTGCTCTCGCGTTTCGCCTGCTCCCCGGGAAAAGAACCTCCTCCAGAACTTGCACAGCAGATCCTTCGGCTCGGGCCAGAGATTGGGATAGAAAGCTGGGACTTGTATCGTACCATGAACGTACTCGGAGAGGTGAGGAAGGAAGGCTGGGGTGCTACCTGTCTGCTGGCTGGAGGTGAACCCACTGTGCAGCTGACAGGAAAGGGCAGGGGAGGCCGAAACCAGGAGCTGGCCCTGCGGGTGGGACTTGAGCTTAGTGCTGAGGTGAGGGGGGGTGCAGTGTTCCTCAGCGGAGGAACCGATGGACAGGATGGTCCAACCGATGCGGCTGGTGCAGTCACTGATGAAGAACTGATGGAGGAGTCCACGAGTCAAGGTCTGGACATTGATGCCTCACTTACAAATAATGATTCCTTCACCTTCTTCTCACGGCTCTCTGAGGGACGAAGGTTACTCATGCCTGGACTGACAGGCACCAATGTGATGGATGTACATGTAATGCTACTACCCTCACCAGCCCTTTGACTCCATAGTGTTTCTACAAAAACACTTTTCTATACAGTTATTGGAAAATGTTTATGTAAACAACAGTAGAGCTAATTCAGTTCTTGTAATATTTCTCATTTTAACCACTTGAATAAATTCTGTGTTGTTTTTATAATTAGTGACTCTTGTTTCTGAACAGAATTGAGGTGGTTTCAGATGTGTGCTTTTTATTATATTCCAATATACACTACCAGTCAAAAGTTTGGAAACACAGGCACCAATTTTCGATTCATATTTTTTTTTTTACATTTTAGAATAATAGTAAATTCCTCAAAACATGAAAATACCACAATGTAACTTTGGGAATTATGCTGTGATTAAAAAAAAATTGAAAATAAATTAAACTATGTTATATTCTAGCATATTGAATGTAGTCACTCGTTTCCTAGAATTTGCAAAAATGTTTTCTTGACGTTTTATTACCCAGTTTTATGAATAATTATCTTGAGAAACTTTTCAAAGAGTTTTGAAAGAGTTCCCCTCTATACTACACCCTTATTGGCTGCTTGTTCTTCATTATGTGGTCCAAACCATTCATTTTGAAAACATTTTTAAAATAAAATTGTAATTTTCTGAAAAACAGAAATTAATATGTTGGTACAGTTATTTTACTCCACAATAATTTTAAACATTTAAACAAACAGCTTGAGATGAAAAGATTTTTAGGATAATAAGAAACATTTCAGTCAAGTGTTTCCAAACTTGTACAAACAATTATGAAATAAGCAACAGTAAACCAATACACACAGCTGGATGCAAATGAAATTTATTGGGAGTTTTTGCAAGCAGACAGCAGTAATCTCTCAGACACCTGACAGCAGGGCAGATTAGCTGTTAAATGATATGTACATGCTTTTAGAATTCAATCCATTATTGTCCAAAACATTGAAGAAGAGACGAGGCTAAATATCACGTCCTGTTTCATCAATACTCTCCTAGTGCTGAGTATTCAAACACATGTCCATGCACTGGTGTCTTGCATCACAGTCCATCACAAAGAAGGTAAACTGAGGATTTAATGGCACACGTTCTGGTGTATTTAAGCTTCTTGGAGGTCTGTGAGTCTGTGCATTTAGTTCATTAGCTGGTCACTCACTCACGATGAGTTTTCATTGCGTCACCAGCTGCACTTTCCCTAAAACAAACAGAAAAAGATTGCATTGACACAATGTTCATATAAGGTCTGCACATCACATGCCATTTGTTTATTTCAGACTATATCTAAATTGTAATTCTATAAATAATGGTTGATATTAACTTATCACCCACAGTCTTAAATATCAGCCAATCGTTAGTGTTATAACAGACATATATATATATACATATATATATATATATTAGTGCCTGGTCACTTACCATCCTCCCAGATGAGGCGCTGTGTCAGGGGTCCCACCATTCTGCCCTCCAGTACCTGAGAAATAATTACAAGCATCTTGAAATATGATTTATTGACTGTGTTACGAAATGCTGCATGAAACAGCGCTGAGTGATTTACGCAAACGGCGTTCATCACTGCGCACGATGCGCACGCAGCGTGAACTCACCCTGTCTGTAGTACATGTCATTGACGGTGTTTCCGTACACTTTCCACGCGAAGTGAATCGCTATGAGACTGAAGACCAGCCAGCTGAACAGTATTTTAAACACTACAACTCTCATATCGTTGGCCAGCCAGTCGTCCACAAATTCGGACAAAAACGACACCAGACTGTCCACCATACGAGACACGAATTCAAAATCCCACGATTCCTCCATTCTGCGGTTTGGTGTCTCACATGGTCGGTATTCAAATCACAATTAAAAAACCTTTAAGAAAATGTAAATAATTTAGCCTCCATCTTTGAAGTAAACAAAGCCGAGCCGCTGTCTTCTTCGTCGCATAGCGATGACATCACCAACTGCGTCATCAGCGCCGTCTGTCGGACTGGGGGCGCAGCGCTAGCGGGTTGTATTGACTAAATTGCTTTTGGTTTTAAAGGGACTTTAAAGGTGGAATAAACAATTTTAGAGAGGCTATCAGTAGTTGCTCTTCCTTCAGAGCTTCTCTGTCCAAGCCACACCTCCTCTAATAGTGTGTGGTGATATACAAATACATAGTTTAACAGATAAGTAGGACATCCTAACATTGCATTTGGACTGAATACAATGATTGCATGAACATTTTATGGTCCTTCACCTTTCACAATATATATTTATATAAATATATTTAGACATCTTTACTTAATGATTGCTATTAAGACCTGAAGACATTTTCAACCAGCATAGCAAAACATTTTTCTGGAAGATTGACTTTGTGCTGTGTTTAATCATTAATGTAATTTAAAATACTCAGATTATGTAGACTATTACATTACTGATGTGGTACTTAATGCCACAATGTGATACAGTTTATATAGTGGTATAGTTTGCTCTGTGTAAGTCTCACAGTATCCTTATGATTTTGTGGTCCTGTATTCTACCAGACCACCAGTTGGTCATCTGACCACTTTCTGTTGAAAGTTTCTCGCTGTCGCTGTAAATGAAAGAGTGATCGTGTGTTTAATATTATAGTTCCTGTGCTCGGGAACAAGCTTCCAACTGACATTAGATCGGCTAGACGTTTTTCTGTCTCTATTTCTTAGCTTTTGAAAACATTTAATTGTAAGATTTAAGGTTTAGGTATTTTTTGGTATTTATAGAGGGAATGTTGAGTTGTGTTTGAATGTGTTTTAAAATGCATTCTATGTTTCAAGCTCCTGTCGATTTAAAATGTGCTTATAAATAAAGATTGAGTATAATTGTGTTCCTGTAGCTCAACTGGTAGAGCATTGCGTTAGCAGCGCAAAGGTTGTGGGTTCGATTCACAGGGAACACACGTACTGATGGAATGTATAACTTGAATGTACTGTAAGTTGCTTTGAATAAACGCATGTGCCAAATCTGTAAATGTAATCAAATGTAAATACTGCAACAACAGTATCTGCACTAAGAATGCAAACGACACTTTTAAAAGAGACAGAAATCTCTGTGGACAGGTAGCACCTTTTCCTTTCAGCTAATAAATAATTGTAAAATGAATGCATGGAACAGAAGTAGGTAAACCGTTGTGTCAGTCCTCATCATCACCTCCATACCAGTTTCTAATTTTAGCTTCAAAGAGAAGCTGACGAATGCAGCACACATCACTGGCTTTAATCAGTTTGTTTGCGATCAGTCCTATCATAGCGTTTTCTCTGCATTTCTTCACACACAACTCTCTGGGTATTTTGGATCTTTTTGGCTCTGAGGTTGGCGAGCAGAACACAGTGCACTGTTTCCTGCAAAAGATCAAAGAAACAGATTTTTTTCTTTTTCCTCTCTACATTCATTCTCAGTTAACAGGAACACTGATAAACGATTTTACGCTATTGTTGTTTATTTATTCTCTAAAATTATCTAAATTCTTTCCACATTTATTAATTGCTTAGCCACATTTGTATAACCTACTCTTTTCTCTACGAACAGTCATCAAACAGAAAGCTTAACCACTATAAGGTGACATGAGTGTTTGTCAGAACCACCTGTTTTTCAGTTCTGCTTCATAAGAGTTTTTCCTATGCAGAGTGTACTGAGTCAGAAAGACCTTTCATTTGACTAGTTTGTTAAGATAAATTTATTGATAACAGAAAAATTATTTGAATAATGTTAATTATCTTTTTATGATTAAACAGTGCTGCGAGTCTGTGAGCTCCAACACAGTTATCAGTTCCTGTATTTTTGAAGAGATAAATGAATGAATTACAGGTCTACAAGATTTACAGAAATCACACAGAAATCCTCAAGTTATCTAAAATGAATTAATGAATGTTTAATAATGTATGATTCATACTTGAATTGTTATTGTTTTACTTAAATTGGCAACAGGTAGCACAATTATGAAGCTGTAGTTTTTCAAAACAGTACCTGTGAGTTGGATTAGAGAGAAAACATGACAGCTTTTTCATATATGAAACTGTAAACAGAAAGCATACGTCACAGAAATGTTTTTTAATCAGATAGTGAAGGTGGAAATCAGTTTCTCTAATGCTGAACATTTTAAACCTGCAGCCAAGCTTTGACAAATTACAATCTTAATTAAATTAAAACACATTTCCAAATGTCAGAATCGATTTTGCTGGAGTTTGAACATACGGATTTTGATTATACAGCTAGAAATTCATTATTGTACAATCCTACATGTTTTTTCCACAGTAAATGTGAATGAAATGGAAAAATGCTGTAGTCAATAGTGGGGGAAGGTTAAATGTCACCACTTGGGTTTCAGTCTGTATTTCCTCCTCATTTAGGGTAACACTCAGGTAACACCTCATTTCAGTGTAACTGCTGTCATGTTCTGCCACATGAAAATCCTCTCAGTTCTTCTGTGTTTGCTGTTATTTCACCAAAATGCAAGTACAAAAGAAAAAAAATGTCCACCAGGTACGTATAATTTTAAGATTTCTACAAATGCTAAAGAGGTGATTTTAAGATCTACAGCCTATCCACCTTTATTGTCATCTAAAACCATAAAAACCTCATAAACCTGGATGTCTGTTATTTGTAGGGCAGAGACGAATATACAACACAGATATATGTGAGAACTGCAAGAAGAATCAATACAAATCAAACAGCGGATCAGACATTTACTGCTATGTCTGCAGCAGATGTGAAGAAGGTAAGTGCCACAAAATGTTAACTGTGCAATACCATAGGGGATATATATAGGGGGACATTTATATATAGGGTAACACA
>JAZGTK010016797.1:0-12565 GCA_036877625.1 Ambastaia sidthimunki
ACACACACACACACACAGAATGTCAAAACGTGTGTGTTGTGTTTAAATAAAAGGATCACGTTTATATTCTATTTAACTTTCAAAATTTGCATATATTGCTTATAATACTGACCAAAGTCAAGTTTGCATTGTCATAACATTTCACTTAAAGTATACATTCTGTGTTTACAAACAGAAGGAAAGTAATTTGAGTAGTTATTTATTAATTAGGCCAACATCATCTTTATTAAGCAAACAATATAGTTCAATCTACGCAAAGTTATTCCAGGAATTCACTGTGAGGCTAATTTTAGCCATTTTATATTTATAGATTTTTTTTTATTATTATTTTGGTTGTTTAAATTTTCTGTTACAGAAGTATAGGATTAATGACTAGATATCCAACAAAGTTAAGGATAACTTACAACTAACTCTTAATAATTTATTAATAATTAGTGTGTAAAATGTGAACAATGACACTGCAAAGACAGTAATGGGAAAATTAATTAAACAGAAATGGCATTGTATGCATTTTCAATGTTTTTGACCTCAATGGTGGCACTTGACATGAAAAACGTGGGTTGTGTAAAGGACGATGGCATAGCAGTGTGAGTGGAGGTAGGCCGAGTCACAGAAGTGTGCTGGGTTTCCATCTTGCGGTGAATCGCTGATTGTGTTTCAGTAGAAGTAATCGATTTCCTCGTTGGCCAGAACAATAGCGGTTCTGCAGGGAATGTAAACCTAAGAGTGGAAGAACCACAGACAAAAAAAATCAAAGGGACTCAGCATTTGTTTCAGGCACTAAAACACATTTTAAAACAATGCATAACATCAAAAAGTGTGAACTTTTGGAGAATATGAAGAAAACAGCACAAGTTAAAGCTTGATGTCTTTCAATATAACTGAAGTTCAAATCTTTCCCAGGTTATTTGCTAAGAGATTTTTGGGAAGAAATTAGCAGCATTTAAAGTAATTATTGGGTAATTGTTTTGCCATCACATTATCAATAATACAAGAATACAACACTCCAGTTTGCATGTGTACTACAGCTTTAAGCCAAACATTCCACTAGATACAGTATACCAATTTAAAGCTTTGTTTATCATTCAGGAAAACAGACTACAAATACTGATGATACCACCTGCACAGGGAAGCCCTCCACAAAATTGGGCACTGGCAAAACATCTGCCTGAGTGAAATATATTTGCATTGTATTTGCATGTGTACTGCATGCAATGAATGTATTTTAGCAGAAAACATGGCTACATTTTATTAGTTGTCAAAAGAGAAAGATGTCTTAAGCAGACAGATAACTTGTTAATGCGGCAAACCTTGAACTCTTGCCTGCCATTGTATAGCTAAAGCAAGTTGCAGTTGGTGGACAAGGACAAGGCCCCAAGACCGCTAATTCTTACATTAAAAATTTCAAGGTTTACTTCAAAGAAAAAATATCTGCAAGATAAACAGATCAAGCTGTTAGCCATTTCAGTTGCTACAAATACTTCTTAAAGCACAAACCACAGATATGTGGTGGCTTGTTCTTTTAAAGCACAATATTAAACATGCTCCAACGTTAGGTAAATCTGTACAACCAAAGCAACATTTCAGTTCTGATAACCACCCAAACTTCTCTCTATCCATCCCTGTGCTCCACAGAAACATGTTTCCTCTCTACTCAATCTCTACAGACTCTGAGAAGTTACATGTTCGCACTGTGGTGTAGCATGCTTCCCTGCTTCCTCCTGTCCAATCTATGTCCTTTCACTCCATCAGGTGTGGTTTAAAACGCTGTTGAATTCTAAACTCAGGGACTCGCATCTCAATATCTCCCTCACACAACGAGCAGCTCAGAACATGTTTGCTCGCTGTGAATTCCGACACCGCCACAGCACCGCGGGAGCCAAACAACTCACGCCACAACACTGACAACAGACATCAGTGACTAATTAAACAGACTCAGCAGAGGGAGGCAGAGCTGGGGCACGCCGCTGTGGAGAGAGAAAGTGAAATGCGATGAAATGTCGCACCTGGCTAAACAAAAGCTACCACTGTGTCGCAGCCTCCATGTGTCAACAACATTTACTTTCCAGGGCCACGCAAAACAATGGTGACAAATGGTGAATTAATCGTCTAACAAAGAACAGCCGAGATCTCTAATGTCATTATTACAGCGCACAGCGCGTCACACACATGCTGATTATTGCGACCAATGCAATATGCACCTTGTTATTAGAATGTGATCACTTCAAATTAGATTCTGATTTGTGAATATAGATGCGTCAGATTAAATGTGTGTGGTGTGGAATATGAAATGAGAATGAAAAGAGACGACCTCTTAATTGAAATTCAATTATTATTAATTGTACATGGCTGAAATTAAGATGCATTAGATAATACAGTCATATATAAAATTACAGTGCATATACACACATATACACACACACACACACACACACACACATATGTAAGAAAAAAAGCACATTTACCCTTCATGCATTTCACAAAGTTTCAGCTTTTCTATTACAAAGCAATAGACAGGCCTATATTTATGTAAACAAAATAAAGGTTTTTTTGCTTTCTGGTTGTCAAATGTACTAAAACATGTTATAGTGATCTATATGAGCGGTTAGACACTTTTGTGAGTCTGAGACAATTGACTTCATTGTGTACAGACACAAAAAAATGACCTTGGGCCCAATTGGTTAAAAGTAATTGCAAAAATGGCTCAAAAAATGGTTGTTAGTTAGAATAAACATCCAGAGGGCTTTTGTTTGTAAGCTCTTTTTGTTTGTAGGTTTGATATCTAATGCAGTAGCTTTTATACATTTTGAATGCGGTTTAAGTGTCCAAGTTTCTGCTGTATTCCGAATCGATACATAAAATATTTAAAACCACTTTTTGGTAAAACCTCAGAATATTACAACCTGTTAAGGCTCGTTATAAGAACTGCAGAAAGGCTGGCAGGGACCGAATAACAGGTGTTTGAAGACCTTGATGACACCTGGTTTATTGTGCTTACGTAAATATTCAGCACGAGGGATCCAGCTGAGACGCGTTCTGCTTCAAGGACAGTGAATCATTGGAAGGTCTCTTTGTGAGTGCCATGAAAGAGCATTTGAAAAACGAATGAAAGGTATGGAACCCTGCGGTCTGATGCATAAACAAACCGAAGACGTGTGAAATAAGAAATCCTGCCTCGTATCTTGTCGAACCCGAGTTCCTGCAGATGGTCAATGAGGTCCATAGTTTCAAAGAAGCAGCAGAAGGGCCTTTGGTCACGGGGCTTGAGCACTTCGAAGTTTTGACGTGGCGCGGAAGGCTCTCGCGAGCCGGATCAACGCGGATCATGTGCTGAACACGCTCGGTTCGCACGCCTCAGGGAAACGGCGGGAATCTCCAGGCTCTGTGAGAAGTCTTCTCATGACCTTCTGAAGACGGGCGCATTGTGTAGCCATAAAATAAGAACACTCCAAAACAATCCACCATCTCTTTCTCGCCCTGAAACTCATGTTCTGCGGGTCTCTGGTGAATACTCTCGCACACCTGTCTCTCATCTCATCCCTGCTTTTCAAGTGCTTCTTGACTGAAGCATAGAAAGAAACTTCAGCTGGGTACTGATTTATGGTGAGTGGATACAGAGATTGAGGGCAAAAACAAAATGTATGTATTTTACACTGCAGGTGTGGTGTGAGCCATGAGTATTCCACTAGTTCTGTTAAGTTGTAGAGGTGTAAATTGATTAAAAATGAAATATATTAAAAACATGATAGTTTAAGCACTTAATCACATTTATAGGATACAGTAATATTTTCTGATAAAAGACATTATTGTGGCAGACAACAGAATATTATATATATTATGTTTTGTTAACTGGCTTTAGAAGTCATTGTTTTCATATCATTGAACATGAGCTTATTATTGGCCTACAGTCCACAGTTTACAGTATGTACACATTCAGACTAACATCTTTACTGAAGTAAATACAAATACAAGCAATACAACTCATCGTTTTTTTATGAAGGCAAGCATCAATATTACTTTACTGTAGCACCTAAAATATGCCTAGCAACTGCAAAGCAACAATACTAACAACCCAGAACACCTTGCAAAGCCCTGGCAACCACAACAGCATAATATCATGCAGGCAAGTTTTGCTAGAGCAAACATCACAGATGTTCTAATGTACATTAAATCTGTACTCATATAAATGTACACTTTTTTGATAAACACGCACACACACACACACACACCAACTAATCTTGGGGCTCCAAAAGCTTAGAAAAAGACTCAAAATTATACAGTGCATTTAAAATTATACTAAATAATATAATAACACAAAACTGCAAATTACTGCAAGTAGATGCTGTTAAGCAAGGAAAAATACATTGCTGGAAATTATTCATTTACAAATTTATAAAATACTAAGATTTCTCTCTGGAAGAGGGGTGGGTGGGGTGTGTTGTGGGATGGGGGGTCTCACTTGTATTTTTTAATTAGCGTCTCATAAATGTCACTGGAATTCAAACAATCCACTTCATACAGAACTTTAGGAAACAGACATAAAACGCAGTCGATGCTCGCACCAAATTGATGCCGGGGGCAAAAAATTCATATTTGTTCATCATCTCGAAGTGAAAGGGTAGAATTTTCCACTCGTCTTCTGCTCGGCGCCTCCGCAGTCACCCCGCTGAATACCTGATTGTGCCGAACGCGTCAGTTTAAGAGCGGCGCGCGTCAGCCAGCGTAACGCCTTCAGACAGTAAATGAGAGTTTGTTGTCACTCATAGAAACGGAGGTGGTGAGCTGATGGATCCATTAAAGGCAAGAAAAGAAAAGACGGAGGAAAGTTTACACATACTTGAGTCAGCTTAGAAGTTGCGGCCATTAAATAAATCATGAAGGAAAAATCACGCTGAAATAAAGGGACTTTACTGTGGCACCTGCCAACGATCAGAATGATTAATTTCCATCTTATGCGGCCGCGTCAGCGACGCGCTGTGGACAGAAGATCCTCTGCGCACACCTGCCGTCTGCGTACGTCTCCTTTCATGCTCCACCGGGAAACGATAGTGGTGGCACACTTGTTAAACTAAACTTTTCATTTGCCAGAAAGTGGGTAAGAGCGAAATAGCGGTGTTTGAATTAATAAAGCATTGAAAAAAAAGAAAAAAGAGAATGTGTAATTCTGGGGGTTTAATTGATGAAGGCTGCCTCAATACAGTTGAGGCTTTCCGGAGAGATAAAAGAGGAGCTTTCGTACAGGGTTCAGAAAGTCTCACGCAGAACTGCCGTACTGCGGTTTACATGGGGGCGAAGCCAGAATCAAAAATTCACAGTATTATCTATCTCCAAATTAATCTAATAAAGAGAACAAATATATATATATACTGCAAAAAACTTTCTTGATCAGTTTTTATTTTAGTTTTGCAGTCTAAATATCCTTTTTTGTTTACTTATATTTCATACCCAAAAAGTGTGTGATATTAATGTTTTCTAAAAAATAAAATAACAGAATTTAGGGACATTTGTGCCTAAAACAAGAAATAAAATTGCCAAGGGGATAAAGAATAAATAAACTTTCTTGACTTATTGGCAAATAGTTGTTCTAAATCTACTGTTTTAACCATAAAGCTCCTTAAAGTTGGTTAAAATTTCTCAAAAAACTGTACTTAATATGTAATTTTGTTTCTTAAGTAAACATGTATTGTAGTATTAAGTGTGTGTGTCTAAAATCTTAAACTAGTTCCCCAACATACTGTAACAATAAAATGCTTTTCTGAGAATTACATAAGGGCATATAAACATACGGTTTTTGTATACCTGCTATAAATCAAATACAGTATGTGCATTAAATAAATAAATAGAGCAACTGAGTGGTCTGCCCCTGCCCTAATACTAGGATGGTATTGGTGGTTGCCAGGGTGTTGCCAGTTACTTAATGCTATGTGGTGTCCAGGTTGTTTTGGGAGGTTGCTTACTAATCCAAGTCTAAAATCTTAAAGTCTCTGTGATACTCTGGCCCCTTTATATACTGTTGGATGGGTTCATCCTTTAATGTAATTCTACACTGCTTTTCATTCACCAACAGTGTTGTTTATACACTGTGTCTGAGCAACAACCCCCATATATATATTTTTTTCTCACATATCTAAGTTAAGTTTTAACTTAAGTTTTTGAGCAATAGCACTTGTTGTGCTTGCCTAGGAGTTAATGTCTGACAATCATCCCTGAATATAAAAATAAAAAAAAAAGATCACAGAGCATCACAGAGTAAATTTTTTAAAATGATGTATTTAGCTCAACGTTCCCTGCTATTTTCCGTCAAAAGACCTTGAGATCTTTTTACACCACAGGCACTGAGGTCTTCCTCAGTAGAGTTTTCAAGTTTAATAGTATGAAAATAATACAGTTTATAAATAATGCAGCTTTATTAGATGCCTGCTAAAGTATCACAGGACCTACTTCTATATCAGATAACAAATGCCAACCGCTATCATGAGTAAACTGAGACTAACGTCTATAAACAACTGAGTAAAGGAAGCTGTGGTGGTGAGATTCTAGTCATCTTTGTGATATTTGCAAATGTCTCAGTGCTAAAAAAAATATAAAAAACCATAAACGTTTTGGGTTTTCTTGAGTGTTGTTTGATCAATATGTACTATAAAGCTTAAAGAGAATTCACCCAAAATGAATATTTATGAAAATGTTTATGGTTTCTTAAGATTACAAGAGCAGTGGGTTGAGAAAATGCATCACAAAACGTTCATTTCTAGGTGAACTAACCTTTTATATACAGTTTATCCAAAAATGAAAATTCTGTCATCATTTGCTAAACTTTAGGGTTTCATATTATTTTCTTTCTCCTTCTCATGATTTATTAATATGCTATGCTTTCACTGTGCAATGAAAGGACAAAATAAACAGCGTCTGTCTATATTCCAAGTCTTCTGTAGCTGTCATATAGCTCTATATATATATTTCACAAAATCCTATAGACTACATTGAGCTTTTTGGAAATTAATAGTCTCTGGACACCATGTGCTTTCATTCTATAGGAAAAGTGCATAGTAAACATTTTGTAAGATATCTCATTTGATGTTCTACAAATCGAAAAGAAGTCACATGGGGTCAGAACGAAATGAGGATGAATAAATCATGGTCCGGAATCTACTAAATCAAACAATGCTTCCAAGACTTCCCAAACCGGTCAGACAATTGAGCATATCTAGGAATACAAACACCAATTATGCATGTCTTTGTCACCCTTTATGCACAGAATCAAGATTGGCCACATGCGCTGCTTAACAATTACTAAATTATGTTGACAACTGGACTAGTCAGCAAAATGGAAAGTTTGCTTTTGAATTTTTATAGATCTTATTAAATTGTCAGCAGGCCCCTGGGTGAGGAGATGGAGGGGGAAGACAAAAAAATGAAGAGGTGCTGAAGCAGGGGTTTAAAAAGGAAGCCTTGCATCACAAGTTATAGCCTAAAATGGTGGATTTAAATTTCACGCTATGCACTTAATTTCAATAAGGCCTCTGGAAACAGAATACACAGTATGCAAGAGAAGAACTTATCTGATAGAGAAATCTGACTCACTAGATGAACCCAGCTATGACTACTTAAGATAGTGCTGCACTTGAATCCCATTTTAAAGCCCTAACATTGGCAACGAATACAGTAGAAGCCAAATAACAGAAACCTTATGTACTGACTGCATGGTTTAAAATGTGTTATACGTTATTCTGGTAATGTGTGGTTTACAATGTTGTACATTTTTGTGTTCAATCAGAAAATCCTCCTTCAAACATATAGCTGTTTTGCCTGAGCTTTAATTGAAGCTTATTCAGTGTTTAGACATTTGTCAGAAGGAAAGCTTTTGCATGCTGGGGAAAATAATAAATAAAATTCGTACAGCCCCCCCGGATGTATACCACAGAGCTATAGTGTATGATATGGTGTGGTATGGTAAAGTGTAGTGATAACAAAAGTACAGTACTCAAAAATATATATATAACGTACAGTATTTAAAAATATATATAGCACTGTTTACTGAATTTGTATCTTTGTACTATTGTTTTTAATTTGATGTGTTGTTTGTAATTTGTTTCTGTGTTCTTTATTACTGAATGTTTATCTGTATAAGAACGTGAAACAATGTTTACCTAATTAAACTTACCTAAAGGCTGTATTTCATAATTATATATGGAATAGCTATACTCCTAATTTAATTTATTAGTATTTAAACCAATAAAATTAAGGGGGGTGTTTAATAGAATGCCTTGTTGTGGTACTAAAGCGGGTGTTGAAAATGGTGACAGTTTGTTGGCAGTGGTATCGACTACTGGAATTTCTGATCAGAAATTTCTGGAAAATCATGACAACCTTACTGTGGTACAGTATAAAATTAAGTGTTGTTGAGTATTGTAAAATGTATGATTTTATCAGTTCTGTTTAACACATTTTTGTATTTCATGTGGGTGTACTGTAAGAGCTGCTGATGGTATGGTAGCATATGATGTTCTGTACATACCATCGTAGAGTTGGGCCGATTGTTAAATTCCATTGGCTCAGTGAAGAACTCTGTGTTGTGGTCCAGTCTGCCATGACCTCCATATTGGATTTCATCCGAGTCCAGTTTGATCTTGTATCTGGAGTGGCGTGTGGTTAAAGAACTCACTGAGGAGATGCTGCAGACAGAACTAATAAAAGGTAAAGCTAAACTCAAACACACATTATAGTGAAATATGGTCTTTTCATTTCCACTGTGATTGTGAGAACTCTCATAAGAAAGAAAAGTTACAGATGAGATTTAGTATCTCAATTACTTTTCCGAGACAGTAATGAGATTAAATGGAGAGCAGATAGAAACTTTTGAGTCTTCTGTGTCTCAAATGTTCCTCCTGAGAAAAAGACGCAGAAACTCTCAAATGTCTTCATTTGAGTTTCTGAAGAGATCTTAACGATGTCACAAACTCAACTCAGATTGGCCAAGTATGCAATCAAAGTCAATATTACATAAGATTTCAATATGAATGCAAACATCAAATATATATCCAGATCTAGATTTTTAAGATACATAACCTACATTAATTTTACATACATTTTCTGTATTTAAAAAATGGTCTAATTTGTATTTCTCCAATTTTAGGAGAAATATCTGAGATTAAGTTGATATTTAAAAACAACTGAGAACTCAATCATTTACCTTTAAATTATGCATTTGGTTGACACTTTTATCCAAAGTGACTTACAGTACATTCAAGATGCATTGTCATTACATGTGCTCTCTGGGAATCTCCCCTGAGCTATTAATAAACAACCTCTGAGCAATACATTTTAATTCCGGTCTCTATTCCGAGATGTTGCCTCCTCCAAAATATTCAGATGACAAAATAAAAAAGAATATGAAATCAAACTGTATGTTAATTAATACTTTTTTTATTAGAATACATCAGTGGATAAAGTTTAAGAGAAAGCCAGTGTCTCTGTCGCCTCCCATAAGCTTGTTCAGACTGAGTCCCCAAAGTGTGTTGTGAGTGTGAGTGGGCGGGATTAGGTCACTGTGATTGGCTGATTACCCTGTCAGTGAAATATTGCCCACCAATTATGTTTACACACATCCTTTTTACTGTATTGTAATTATTTTAATGTAAAAAATAGGTTTTAATTTGACATTATTTAAAATGTTAATACCAAAAGAATATGATAGCTATGAAAGTTTGTTAAACGTAAGATAAATGGCTTTCCACATGCCTTTAACCAGGATGGATTCGATTTGACATTGGACTAAAAATAACCCAGACAATGAGATGGGATTTCAGAAGTTCAACACATGCCACTGGGGACAAAGTATCATTTAATAGATCAAATAAACCCATGCATCCACCCATCCATCAAAATGCTTAAACCTAATGGTCTTAACATTGATCCTAGCAGGCCAAACACTGGGCCCAATTAATTCAGAGTCATTAAATCCTCATGGTGTTCACACTGAAGTGCTCTGGATGTGAACTAGTTGTCCACCCTCTAGAGAAGTTCTTCTCAGAATGCAGAGCAGCAAGTCAACACCACTGATTGCTTTGAGTTCCGCTGAGACAATGAAACACATTTGTCCCATATAAACACGGCCGCCAAAACCGATGAGCCTCCACATCAACAATTCCAGGCAGAATTATTTATCCATTTCAAAATATTAATAATATATTCCATCAAAAATTTTTTCAAACAACACAGAACGTGCACACACACAATTTCACCCCGTCTGTGCTACACTGACTGAATTAAATATTAAAAAAAGTAATTGCCTAGACTCATGACCAGAATAAGAAATTTCTAAGAAATAAGAAAGACAGAGAAAGAGAGGTCATAAAAGAATAATGAAGACATTTCAGAAGATCCTATTTCATCCTCCTGTGTTATAAGTTTTAAGTTATGTACCCTAAAAGTGGATAGATGGCTTGAAAACTCAAGTACTTGTGCTAAACATCTGGCAGTTATGAAGTATAAAAAGTATTTAAAGTATTTGTTAGGAAGAACATGTTTCACAAGAACACTGATGACAATTCCCGATGAAACTGAATATTCAGTGTGGAGTAATGGGTGGGGCTTGATTTAAGCAACTGCTGAACAAACTTTAAAGTGAAGTCATTTATTTTCAGTGAGAGTAATATTTTGGGGACATGAAAAACTGTTTATAATGCAACCAAGCCTAGCAGCGATCAGCATTATGCAAAGGCCCAATGATGTAATACAGCAACAACCAATGAGAGTGCAGAGACTGAGGCTCACAGAGCCCGCCTTCTCACACAATTGGATACTACAGTGACCTATAGTAATGGCTAATTACTTTTTGAATTACTTTTGTATATACACACACACACACACATCAATTGAATATATTGGTTTTGTGCAGCATAAGGCTACAACTTATCACTTTGTCATGTAAATGTACAGGTTTCCCCCTTTGTGTGCAAGTAAACAACTGTATTCCTGTGGCACAAGGAAAGAAAAGATGGAGATGCTGCAGTCTCTGTGTTTACTCCAGCCTCTCTGGGGTTTAAACAGTTGTGAGATGTAGCAAACATGCAGACAGGCGTCTAATTGGCTGCTTGAATAATCACCTCATATCCCCATGGGCTAGCACTGGGTCTTCACGTTATCCTCAAACACTCTTTTACTCTGCCCCGGCTGCGGCACACTTGGCTTTTATTGCCAGCTTGCCAGCTTTGATAGTGATGATTAAAAAGAAGTGTTGCTCTTCGTATTGTTTCTGCTGAGGATGACGATGGATGAGCCCCACCACCCACCCACCGACCCTGAACTCCTATTTGCATTGAATCCTCTCACTGAAAGAACAAACGTTCTTTGTTATGTATATTTTTGAGGGTGCTATTTTTTTACCAGACAGAATTAAAGAGTGCTGCATATAAGTTGTTTACTGTCAGTATAGAAATAAAAAGTAAAGCAAGCACTTAAGCTTTCCTAAAGTGCAGAAAACTGCTTTTGTGTTAAGCTCAGGAGTGCCAAACAAGCCAATTTCGTAGAATTTGCATTCAAACTGCAAAATTATATTGCTATTCTATGGCCCCAACAAAGTAAAAAATGCTAACTAAAAATAAACCCTAGTTAGATGTCCTCCACACACAACGGCTTAATAACACAGGCCAATTTACAAGATTTTAAATTAAACTAATATATAGAAAAATATTTGGACACTTAAGCCACACTTGTACATGTTAGTAAAATGACTCACCAGAGACCACCACTGCATCAATATACAATCTCTGAAAGAAATTAGGACACAAGTAACACATTCTAAATCTATAAATTATTTCACACTTTATGTGGATAGTCTGTTGGGCAGGAAAAACAGGACATGATTCATCAAGCACAGTGCTGGTTAGCATGTTATTTTGTCATACTGCCACTAGTAAGATTCGCCTTGTGCCCTGAGATTTGCCAAAGCTTATGTTTAAGCTAAATCTCTGTACAGTTTGTCTGACTTAAATGCAATATGTGATTTTGAAAACTTAAAATTGATCTTCCTAACATCTTCAAAATGGTTTGGAGATGTAATCTTGCAGGTTGGACGTATCATGTCAGCATTAACCAATGTGTTGAACCATAAGGAGCAAGGTCAAGCGGTGCTCAAAGTTCAAGCAATCTTCCACTCTGTTCACCTCTGACCTTTGGAAAGTGCAGCCAATCATTACTGAACAATTTGCATGATGTATCATTATGTTGACGGTGCTGCTAAACTAGCTATAACATTTGAAAATCTTATCACAAATGACTGTATTACTGAAACTGTACTGTATTGCGGAAACTAATAAGATGTCATTCTGTTTTGACTAAGAATCAGTTTGCCTGTTGCTAAAAAGGAACTTTCTTTAGAAGAAAGTGATTTGCTGTAGCAAATAAAGCTATCATCATATCATGAACAGAATCAATGCATGAATCAAGTTCACTTAGAACATCAACTATTTCTAATACATTTTTAGGCATAATTTTTTCTACTATTTCCCTGTAGGTGGGCGGAGACTAATTATATAGAACAATAAAATCACACACAGTAACACAA
>JAZGTK010016798.1:0-12565 GCA_036877625.1 Ambastaia sidthimunki
TTTTGATTGTGTGATTAGTGTTTATCAGTCAGTCGTTTAATATGCCCGTGATGGTGGTATCTTCTCCCGTTCTGCAGATCCTTATGTTGAAGATGATCTCAAACCACACGTCCTCCCATCACTGTAAGTCTGTAGCTGTATCTCTCTCTCCCAGCCAGGACCTACAGATGGACTGTAACTTCTTCCTCACAGCCATACGTCTGGCCTCGCTCAACCAGATCCTGGATCCCTGGGTTTACCTTCTTCTGAGAGAGATTCTTCTGCAGAAGTTCTGCCAGGTGGCTAGTGCAGTATCCAGATGCTCCTTGGAGGTCCAGAAGGAACCTCGGTGTCCTTTAGATACCCTGAATAAAAAGGCTCTTCAGACTGATAATGTTCAGAAACAGTCCCTGAACATGGAGAACAGTAACCTAAACGGAGGAACTGAGGTACAGTGACTTGGAAAAAGAAGGTCTAGTGGTACATAAACGAATACTAAGTGCATGAGGAACAACAAGGTACGATCAGAATATAATGACCTGGAAATGTTTTGGAAAAATTTCTGGATTGCTAAGATGATGAATGTGAAGTGAAGCCAGCATGCAAACTCTTGTGTAGCCGACCTGTCACAGCCAATACATTCAAAGGGATTTCATACATGGTTACTCAATTAACATCCTTTGAAATAAAACAAAATGGCAGAACCTTGCAAATAATGGCATGTTGAACAGCAATACTAGTAAGTTGGTAACTTGGCTAAACACAAGCATATTCAGAAACTGATATTTTGCCAGCTCCCATGGAGTTCGTTGAAAATTACGTGAAGGATAATTTCACCGTGTTAATTTATGATCTGTTATATAAAATGTCAAAGAAAAGCACTGAATGGTCTTAGATTCACAGCTGTAAGCTGTTGCTCTGTACATTCAGTTCAACTAAAGCGCTCATGACTCACTTTAGAGCTTAGAAAGTTAAACCCTAGTTTTATTGTGTGCACCTCTCAAGGCCGAGCCTGCAGAGCTCATATCCACAGGTGTCCGTGTTTATCCGTTTGAATTTTTCCGAGAAGTTAACACAACATGAAACAGCTCTGATTTCACAGTTTGAGCTTTTTGGCCTTTGATAAGTTTCTTTCTATGTCTATTCATATGTGACATGCACACCTAGTGCCTCAGGGCACCGTATCTGTTTATTTCCAATATGTTTGACGTTTCAGTATAAAATGATCTGTCTGTATCATAAACCCAAGTCCTATTAAACACAATGGCAATTTTACCTTGTTCAGATGATGGGCAATTTTAGAGAGGCTAGCAATAACAATTTAGCTTTGAAAGCATGTGATTCCACCCTTCCTTCAGAGAGATCTTCAAAGCCACACCCCCTAATTGAGTCTGATAAGCAAGTAGGACTTCCTGTCATTGCATACGGACTGAATACAATGATTACAGAACAATATATTAGTATATAAATAAATTTAGACTACTAAGTAATTGCTATCAGGATGTGAAGCGACAGCATAACAAAAAATGTTTATGGAAAAAAAATCAGTTCAGGCCTTTAAATTAAATAGTTTTATTTACACTAGCTGTCAGAAGGCTAATAAAGCTTTGCTCCACTTCAGCTCCAATATCTTCTTAATGGCAAATCATGTAATATTAAAGATACAGTAGTTTTGGTTTGAGTCATATTTAATATGATGTTTTACATTGCAAATGAAAAGTATGATGAAGATGTATTAATTTCAGTTGCATTACTGTAAATGTGCATCTTTTTGTGCGTGACTGAACATGGTCTATGCATATTGTGTTCACACTGTGAGACTGGTTGTTGTTTCAGAGGCCCCATTTCTTCATTTCTCATGGGTGAAACAGAAGTCGTGTATTCTTGCTGAGGTAAATGAGATACATTTTTCAGGGGTCTGTCATGTTTCACCCAAATCCATCATTTAAACATGTTATAAGCGAATAATGTGATCATAAGAATAATGTGACCAGTGATGTTATCATAGTTTAAAGTTTGTGTGACCTGTAAATACATTTGAGACTTGAAAATTGTAAAAGGGGGGTAAAAAATTGCCCATTTTCTACCTAAAAGGGCTGTAAGCACATCCAAAATAGCCAGAGCATTAAAGAAAAAACTTAATGTGAGCTATGACCCAGTCAAGCTTAACTTACACTGTGAACAGAGCAATGGAAAATAACATGGTTGCATAATATTTCATTGCTTTAATAGACATCCTGGCGTGTACAAAGCCGTGCGTGAGGCTAAAAACAAGATTTTCCTTTGACCATTCAGTGCTTTCTGTGTATAAATCTGACTGTGATTGTTTCCTGTATCCTTATCAAATCTCACCGTATAGCTGTGTTTAACATTGTATTTATGTTGCCAAGGGCATCTTATCTGAGTTCCGTTCATGGCAGGGTTTAATGTGTGCTGAAAACGCTCTAAGAACGCTTTAAAATAAACCTTTATATGGTAAATGAACTGTATATGTGCATGTAATAAGAGCTGTCAGATAATGTTTGCATGGGAAGCCACCAGCAAATTATATTTTGGGTCAAACTTGTCCTTGAATGTCCAAATGCCAGATGCCAAATCAAGCGTAGCCCATTTGCATTATAAAATACAGGGTCTCATGAATGTATTATAGGTTTTACATTTATTTATGTTGTAGGACAAGACCCTGTGTCAGCTCATGGAGTCTGTTCACAGCCAGGCTGTCAGTAAGCTTGTATCAACAGATGGCCGTCGTGCAGCTTGTGTGTTTTTGATAAGAAATGTTTGCATATGCTCGCGACTGTTTAATGTCTGCTAACCGCTTCGGCCCAGCTATGTGCTTGTCTTGTAATGGTGCTTTTAAAGTGTGTCATTATTTGAATCTGTGTAGTCTGTGTTTTTATCTCTATGATAGACTGAGTTTCATGCCATTATCAGAATTGGATCGGGGGGGGTTGGGGTACATTGAAGTGCTTTTTTTTGCACAATAACACAGTTTGTGTTTGGTTTGAGGTGGTTGGCAGGTTTCTTTAATTAAATTAAAGTTATTCTCAAATTCTATTCTCAAACTCAGTGTGAGAAAGAAAACGTGTGTGTAATTTTGTAATTTTGAATGTAACACTGCTTGACGAATAATTCTAATTATTAATCAGATAGGGTCTCATTTATATTTCCACCGAAATACATTGTCTCTTTTGATATATGTACAAATATCCAGCCAAAAAAAACAAAAAAGAAAATAAAGACTGACAATGAATTGAGTGGCATAACTCATTAGTGTTGGTTTGTTATTCCAGTTGTTGTATTTTTGACTGTAAACTTACACACTCATTAAAAAAGTTTTAAAGGACAGTTACGCTTGTACTCAGATCTGTTTGATAACTGAATCTGATTGAAGTACATTGGTTTGAATTAAAGTTGAGAGATTTTCTCTCAGATAAGATTGTGTGATGTTCACGGTTTATGTAGTATTGCGTGTGCTAAGAATGTTTTTGTCGTGACTCAACATATCTCATTATCATATTTATATATTTTTTCCTCATGTTTATAATCTTTATTGTTTATACTGTTGCTGTTTTTTCCATTAATTACAGAACATAACAGAATTAGCTCTGTGTTATATCACAGCGTTAATGACTTAATTATGTTTGTAATTGAAAAAGCCTTTATGACTACATGTCCCCGGTCATTTGTTTCACTCTGAGGTCAAATACGCCTCACTGCAGCTCACTTTTATTGCTTTTATGAGTATATTTGTCTGTGTATACAGATTGAATCCATGCATTCATTCTCTTTTGCTTTGAAAGGCTTCCGGTATACCTGAAATTATTTAAATGGAATCTAAAATCTAAAATGTTTAAAGCGATTTTAAAATGCACAATTTACTTGTTGATTTTCTTATTTTATTTTACAATGCTTTAAGTAAAAAGAGAGTTACAAGTAAGAGAAATTTTACAGGTATCAAAGGAACATTATGTTCCATCTAAAAGGGAAACAAAATAGTCATCACAGGAGAAGATATTAGGCAGAGAGGCTGTACGATCCATTAGTGGGTTTTTTGAAGACCCAACGATTATTTCAATAGCCGTGACCGCACAAGCAGCTAATGTGCATAATGTTTATCTGGCAGTCCGGCTCTCTGCTGTACTTGTGCCAGAATGTCTGAGCAGAAATCGATAGAAATGAGGTTGTGAGATTCCTTATTTTGCATTTTGAGGTATTGAGAGTTGCTTTAGGGTTTTCACGTGAAATACATGTCATTTGTCATTAAATATCCATAATACGTTAAAATACAGCCACATTTCTGTGGCTTTTGCATTATTGTTAATGTAATACAGTTTGACTTACAGTATAGTCTCTTTCTTTTCTATTGTGAAACAATACTGTTAATTTTCTACAATACTTTTTAGCATTAGTTCCTTTAGCTCAATTAAAGGTTGTGGTTTCGATTCCCAGGAAATGTATATTTAAAAATGACATTAATTACCTTTAATACATATTCATGTTATGTCATCTGTTTTTAGCCTTTGTATACCTTCAGTTCATTAACGTCAGTACCGTAGCTTAATGAGTGATAGGTCAGGTTCATTACAGCCATAATCCCTTTGGGTTTAACCAAAGAAGACTCTTTGTTTCTGTCTCATTATGTTTGATAAGGTCAGAACGTCATCTTTGAATCTCTGACAGCTCATGGTTTTGTGTGCCAGTTTTTGCTTAAAAACTGCCCTTAAAGGGCCTTTACGAATATCAAGGCAACATGAGCTTAATTTGACAATTAAATAATTGTGATGAATACTTGTGGTGGACATCCTTGTGTAGTTAGTAAAAGGAAGGTCAGATTGGATTTCCACATGTCCTGCTTTGGATCGATTGTCATGGTAACATCACTGATTCCAAGGAAAAGCTGCCTGCCTAATATTTCAGAAACAACTCTGGAACTTGCATGTGAACTGGTAAACAGATGTTTACTTCATACAAACACTTACAATCGGATGCACTTGTTAAGCATTTAATTTCAAACCGGTGCTTCCTAACAGCATCCACTTATCTGGAATAGCTTTCCGCTAGATGTTAAAACACGGCTGGAGGAGTTTACCAGAAAAATTCAGACGGAGCATCCGTGAGCTCTGGCATTGAGGCTGAGGTGATGGGCTCTGTGTTTCAATTTATCTCCACAAGTGAGTGGTGGGGTTGTGCGGGCCAATCAAGTTTTTCCACAGCAGACTCAATAAATCATTTCCTTATGGACCTTGCTTTGCACACAGGGGCATTGTCAGAGGCTGGAGAGGAAAACTGTTGCCACAAATTTGGAATAATTCTCTAAAATGTATTGTATGCTGTTGCGTTAACGGAAAAATAGAAAAGTTTTCCATGCTGAAATGAAATGTCATTCTCGTTTTTAACATTTGCTGTTTTCAGCCTGTTTTATTTACACAGTGGTGTTTAAATGCAAATGCTTTTCATACAGTAATTGTGGTAAATTAACAGAAGAAAGCTGTATATTTATAACAGCTGTTTTCTCAATCTTCAAAATGTCTCTTTGACAAATATAACCGCAGACTAATCACATTATCATTGTATTTCTATTCAGTCATGGTTTTGAATATCATTATTACCCTCTTGGCAGCTCCAATGCTGAGTGTTACAGCATCATATAATGGTCAATCATAATTCTGAAAAGACAAATATGTAATTTGTGTTATTTTAAGCATTTGTGTACTTGATGCTCGCACAAAAAGCATGAATGCAACACAAAGCCTACAGACCCTCGTGCCTGAGGACACACTAGTGGTTTCTGTGTCGCCAGCTTTTTATAATGCATAATAAAAAGTATTCAGTGACTGCCTTTTAAAGGGACAGTACATTTAAAATTCTCTATTCATTTGTTGTCATGGCATATCAAACCCATGTGACTCTCTTCTGTGGCGCACAAGAGCAGAAACTCTGAAAAATGTTGACGCTGCTCTTTTTTTACATAAAAAAAAATTCACATACGAAAAAAATTAAATGTGTGGAACCAGATAAAGGTGTGTACAGGATAACAATTCATTGGTTTGTTTTGGATGATCCCTTTAAGATCTCTTAAAATAAGTGCAAGAAGTTTACAACAGTCCCAAAAAAACTGCTTGTTGTTGTTTAATGGGATAGTAGCTGCCTAAAGGCCACACATGAATGTTGCTGAAATTAACTCGATTCATAATTGTAAAACTACAGAGAGCTATAAAATCGCTTTAAAGGTGTCCTCTGAGGCAAACAAACACAATATGTACATCTCATTACTCTATTTTACACTAATTATCTTATTAATCAGACCTCATGGACAGCTCTCTACCTCCACAGCTATGAGCTCGGTCCAAGTGTGAATTTTTGGCAAGCCTCCGTAGTCCTCCACTGAGTGTTAGTATGTTTCCCCAGACATATTGAGAGCTCATTTGCTGAGCCCACGTTTTGTTGGAGAGTTCTCTAAAGGAACTAAAAGGCTTTCAATTGCCACTACGTCTTACATAATTAGAAACGAACACTAATGAGGAGTGGAATCAATGGCTCATGGGGTCAGAATTAATACTGGGCTGCTGAGGGGCCTTAAAGCAATTAGATGTGGACTGTTGTGGTGCTCACAAAAGCAGCTTTTTCAGATCTGTCAGACTGAGATCAAATTGAGAAATCTGTCATAATGTATTTACAGATGCAATACACAACATTGTGGTTTAAAAATGAACAATTATCAGTTATTGAGAAAGTGTTACATTTACATTTATGCATTTGGTAGACGCTTTTATCCAAAGCAACTTGCAGGACATGTAAGTTATACATTTAAAAAACAAAAACATTAAATCACAGCCTTTATTTAGCAGTTGATTAAAACCAGAATGAATGATTAACCCAATAAAAACATTTCTTAAAAAGCAATTTTCTCATCTGAATGAGTAAGTTTGTGTACGTGACGGTCTAAATTGTGGCTTTGAGTGGGTATGTTTGGGAAAGATGACATGTTAATCTGCTGAGACTGGGTTAGATGTCTAAAACTGGACAACAAATATAACTGTATGGGAATTCCAGGGGAAATGGGAATGGGGTTTCTATTTGAAGTTAGTAAGGATGTCCTGCCAGTTTACTGCAGTGTTTTGGGAAGGACTTTCCCATACCCGTCCTGTTCTGTCAAAATGCTGGTGAAATACCTCATTTAATGAAAGTTATAAGAAATCGTTTTGATAGACAGACTGTCTCTGTTTATATTCCCTCATGCTCATCATGAATTCTGTTTATGAAATTTACAAAACTGGTCATTTTTAATAATCTCAGGATTGATTTAATGAACTCTCCACAGATTTGTATACAGATTATGAAAATTATTAGGTCCTTTAAAGGCATTTTAATAAGCTATTTTTCAGCTTTGTTGTCACTGTGTATATTTATACATTTCATATGTACATTTATGTACTCAGCAGACGCTTTAAAAGCAACTTCAAGATATTCATTTTGTCAGTAGATGTTCCCTGGGGATCGAACCCACAACCTTTGAACTGCTACTGTAATGCTCAGTTACAGGAATGCTCTATATTTTTATATTTATTTTTTATTATTTAATTGTTTTCTTATTTTTCTCTTTCAGATCAGCTCACAGTCTAAACATTCCACGGAACATGAAATGGAATTCCTGGATCTGGAATTATTTAAATTACACTCTTTAATGATACGACAGATGTTGTTTTTCTTGTCCAGTAAGTGTCATCTGTAATTTGTAAGACCGGACAGAATTCCTGTAAACAACTGAAACTTTCAGAATTCCAGTCAAACGATGTGGTTTTAAATGTGGAAAAAACATTTCCAGTCAAATTGAGCATGTAAATGTGACCATCCGGTTGTATTGCAATGCAATGCATTTCCAATAAGTGAATCTATATCACTCACTTTATCACCTCCAAATGAAAACTTAAAAACCAAAGTAGACAAATTCCACTATTTCTAACTATTTCAGGTTGTAAGAACATTTCCCTAACGTTTCTGCTAAGTAACGTAAGTAAAAACGTTAAACGTTAAAAAGAGAGTGAAAGAAAATTGTTATCATTTTGGACTCTATTATTCTTGTTTGATTTGTGTGTAAGAGAATTGATGTTTGTTACTGCCTCCTATAAACTGCTGGATAACATACAAAACAGAATTATGTGGCTAGTCCAAACCATTTAATGTGGAAGTATCTCAACTTGATCTTTTGTAAATTTGAGGCATAGCTGGCAGTTTTTTAAAAGAACACTTTCATAAGTCAGCACTTATTTTTTAAGATTGAATCACTGAATTCAAAACAAATAGTCACAAAATGTGTTTCTAGTCATAACAAATGCAGAACATCATTTACAGAAAGTCTTATTATAGACAGCAGTTTAAATACAGACAGCATTCATTGTTACAAAAATATGTCTTTATAAGTCAAAGCTTTGAATGGGTCTGTTTATTGCAGCTTTTCTGGTTGTTTTATCTTGTGTTTTTGAGCACAGTTATCAAACCTGTGATCACTAAAAAAAGCGTATATGCTAATTACTGTTAACATAAATAACTTTAGCCTATTAGCCGGCCGTACCATGTTGACTAATTAATATTCCTACTTCCATTAGCTTCCATTAGTTTTCTCCAATGGCACAGTGCCACAAAACTCACTAACTAGCACGATGTCCCTCTAAGCTTGAACAATATTTATGGTTTTGGCATTTAACCTTGTTCAGAACAGCCCAGCATAGCACAGTAACAGTACAATCCATGTTGTTGTGCATCCAATGTCGTTTCCACTCTGTAACGTTACCGCCCCAAGAATTCAGTAAATAGCTCTATTTTGTTTCTGCTCCACTGAATTTAAATGTAAAATGTCTCAATTATGTAAAATGCGGAGAAGGCAAAACAACTAGCCACATAAAAACAAATCAGGTTTAAATTGAACGTTTAGGACCAGAGGCGTCTTCCGAAGGTGCTGTTATGTTTTTCCTCCACGGGGAGAAACGTCATTAACCTGGGAACATTAGATTAGCGAAATTCCCGGTTTGAGTAAACACCATAGTTATGTCACAGGTGGTTTGATGAGGCATTTACTAAAACCAGCTATAATTCATAAAACTCATGGGAGGATCCAGACACATTAACTTTGATGGGAAACAGGGTAAGTTAAGTTGGAAACACAGGCTGTAGAGATACACAAGATCAAACACTAATGAGTTAATTAATTGGACGACAGGTGAACTAAATAAGACTAACAAGGGAACGCTAGGTTCCACAGAATCAAGACGGAGCCAAAAGCATAAATACAACATACGGTTGTAGGCAACAACTGGGCATCAAATTAAATTCAAATGCCTGGTAAACAATTTTAGAGTAAAATAATTATTACTATAGATATATATTACACTTTTTTAAACATACTTTTTGTTTTAGTGTTCCACGGTTGTCATATTTTTTATCTCCACCTCTGCTAGACAGTTGGAAATTGATGGCATTTGATGATTTTATTTTTGTATCCTCGTGTTTTTGGAACAAACTATGTACTCAAAATGTCATTAAATTCCTGAGTCCTGTGGTTCTCATAAGCGTTTTAGTAAATGGTCATTAATTTCCTTTCAAAAATGCTAATTTTGACCTTTACGTAATCGTTTGATAATACGCGACAGATGTTTCAGTGCTAGATAAAAACATCAGGGCAGATGCTTAGCTGTGTCATCCACCTTTTCAGATGGCAGTAATGGACATGAAATGGGTCTGTTATTTAAAGACAGCACAACCACACTATGAAATGGTTTCTAAAATGGTTCAGCACTTGATTTATGACCCATTTGGTCTCTTTTCTGTCTCTTAAAGTCCAAAACTACATTGCAAGAACCTCAATTTATATGTGAAAGGGTTGCTCCGCTTTCCTACCGTCATTTTAAATGTCCTACTTCATAAAAAGTAAAAGACACAGCTACAGTACAACTTCTTTATCATCCCTAACTAGACGTTTCTGGCCCTGTTGGGTTCATAAGGTCTGTTGCTCAGGGAACAAATCAAACTCAAGATATAACCAACATCCCAGCTAACAGAAAATGTTCTCAGAACATTGGCCAATTTTCTCTAAACCTTGTTTGCCATTCTACAAGCTCACAAAACTTTTCATATAATGCTGTGTGCTTTTTTCTCAAGAATAATGAGATTTTGTAGTTTGCAATAATGTTAATACAAAATTTTTAATGTATTAGTTACTGTATGAAAACATTAGCAAAACGTTCCTATAAGCTAAAATTGTTAGCTAGGGAGCTGCTACTTTAGTGAGTGGGGTTTAATTAAAACCATCTTTCCAAACACGAGGGAGCGTTTAACTGCAGGTAAACAACTCTGTTGTGAGCATCAAGCATGTAGTTTAAAAACACACATATCTCCTTAAGACAAACTACATCTGTGTATCTATTAAAAGGTCTCTGTTGTTTTCTGAGCGATGAGCAAGTTTCCTTGATGGCAGAGACTCAACGCCTGGCAAATGTCTGAACACTGTCTGTGTGCCCAGAAAACACTGAACACTGTTCATTCAAATCAGTTGTGAAATATAATTGTAATTGCATTGCATAAATAGCCATAATAAACATGTTTAATGCTTGTTTTGGCCAAGATAACAATAAACATTTAAAGATACACTGTGATAAATATAATACAAGAAGTGCTGCTTTATGTCAAGAGCAATAACTTTATTAATTTTTAAGTTTCTAATAAGGCTCTACATTAGAATAGAGTGTTTTAGCTGTCAGACCCTGCAAGTTACACAGTCCTAATCCATGATTCATAATGGCAGATGGAGTTTGTTACAGTCCCCCTACTGTCACTGAGGCTGAAAATATGAACATATGAACAGTAGCCATACGCTTTGAATAAGCCTTGGTTATCTTTAAAATATATATGCTGCAAAAATAAATTTGCCTAAATTGGATATTCATTCAAATTCACTTTGCTTATTAAATGTATTTCACTCATTCAATTCATTTGTGGCACAGAAATAACTAGCTGACCCTGTGTTGCTATGGTTACTCTTCGCAGGAAATATCCATCTTGGTCTTTTGTTAATCTTAACTTCTGGAATACATTCAGCGTGATAAACCATTTGACGGTTTGCATTCTACGGATTCACACAAAAATATTGTGACAGTATAAAAATATTAAAGCCACAGTATAAAGAGTGTGCAGAAATTGTAAATAAATTATTGATAGTTAATTTTACTTGTGGACTGTTGGTCATTGTGTAACAGTGATTTATGTCAATGAAAAATTTTTGTTCTAAGAAAGATGCTGTTCTAGAAGCACAAAACGTTCTAACAACTACTTATGATTCATGTTTTTGTTATATGTATATGATATATAATGCTAAAGCAATGTTCAGCTAATGTTACAGCAAGATCTTTTTGATAACATTAAGAAAACTTTTGAAGAACATTAGCCAGCATTCCAAGAAGACATACAGGAACATTCCATAATTTTCTTTCGCATTTAAGCAAGATTTATCTCTAAGTTTTCTTCTAATTAGAGTCCATATCCTCTTCCCAAATGAAACATATTGTATTTGGATTAACAGAGAATGTATTCCTCTGTTTGCATTGATTTCCGTAAAGGGATATTAAGGAAAAACATGCTCACAACGTCAGACATCCTTCAGAGAAATGAACCAGGCATAGCAGTTTAATTTTGCTGCGTCAGATCTGTCCAGTCTATGTTTTTTATAGGGTCCATAAATCTAATAAACTTTGTAGCTCTGTAAGGTAAGTACATGAAAAGCTTATAGGTGCACCAACATTCAAATTGCCCTCACGTACAGATTCACAATAGCAATACACGAGCCAATGACGGCTCCCGTTCCGTTTGATTTTGAAAGCTTTTTTGTTTGAATGCCTCCTGGACCCGAAATAATCAATAATTCCTCTGACATTTTTCAAACGATATGTTTACAAACTTCAGCTCAACAACACAAAGCAAAGAGATCAAACGTTAATCTGAAATCACTTATGACTGGTCCGTGGTAAAACTATTGGATATGGGGTGACACGTGATTAATTCAGGTAATAGAGAAAGCAATGTGTGTCTTTCCAATACAATTGAATACAAAGCACTCTATTGTAAGTCATGGATAGATGCTTTTGTAATGCTACACCGCTGAAAGTGATCAGAATACAAATGAATCAATACCTGGTTCAAACTCTGTCTCCGCTTTCCTCTGAGTGAGCACAGTTCAGAGGTTCAGAAGAAAAGACTCATAAGAAGGGTGACTGAGGTCCTTCAGGGTGCGAATAAAGGAACCTGAAGGTAGCATTCATTCAATGATGGGAAATAAAGAAGCGTTTAACTAACTTAGAAAAAATCCTGACAGGTATTATCAAAAATTTGTAATAAAAAATGAAGGGGCCATTTGTGGCTTACAGCCAAGAATTAACTGCATGATTATAAATCTTGCCTGTATAAACCAGCAGTGGCTTTATGTAATTAGCTCAATAGTATGTCAAACTATATAACTATATATCTTTATATATATATATACATCACACGTACATATACATATATATATATATATATATATATATATATATATATA
>JAZGTK010016799.1:0-12565 GCA_036877625.1 Ambastaia sidthimunki
TGTCATGCTCAAGGGCACCTCAGATGTTTCCCACCGACATTGGGAATCAAACCAACAACTTTCTGGTTACAAGTCCAACTTTCTAACCAGCAGGCCACAACTGCCCAAGAATAAGAGAGAGAAACACACCCCTGTCTTCTCATCAGTAACAGTGATTCCTGAGAGAGAGATATTGACCCAGACTCTCTGCTTGTGTTTGCCTTGAGAGCGAGCAGCTGCTGCCTTGCCCTGTAATCACAGACACACACAAATAAATGAACATTTACACTACATTTACACAAACTTTTTTGCAGGTTAAAGTACTTATATATAAACTAGAGAGTGTCCTGTGAAGAGAGAATTCTCCATTATCACCATTGTGCCATGACTATATGTCAATGGCCACAATGGTAAGCACCTTAGTGTCGCCTTTGACATTACAAATCATAATGTGTATGACACCATGACATGTTTTGGACAGACTTGAGGATCATGTTAACATATGTATCAGATCATTACTATGTGCACTTTGCCGTGAGTATGGATGGATTACAAATTGTGTGCTAAAAACAATCCCGCATGACCTTTCACTGACCTTCAGTTTCATCATGAAGTCTTGGCTCATTTTGTCCCCTCTTGCTTCGGGGACGTCATCCACACCAATCAACTTGGCTTTGTATCGAACTCCATTACCTTTGAACCTGGCTAGAAGGAACTCATCTGTTTTCTCTGGGCTTGCTGCAGCTGAGGAAGGAACAGAAGGAGATAGAACATTTAAAACCCACTATATCTATATATAGATATATTATATCTATATAGTATCTAAATCAAGTTAAGATTATTAAATTTCTTTTTTGCACAACAATTTTTTTTTTAATTATTTAGGGGAAAGTTATACCAAATGGGTTTGGAATAACATGCCTGAATTTTTATTGGGTGAACTGAGTGAGTGATTATTTCTTATTTGAAGTGATTATTATGTAGTGCAGGTCATCTGTCATTGTTTTGATTTACTGCTATATGTCATTTACTCAATGCGTTTTACTGCTGGCATTTGTTTTGTCACAGAAGTAGCTGTCATAATAAAACAAAACCACAACACGATTTCTATAATGGGTAATGCAGAACGTAGTGTGTAATCATTTGTGAAATCCTCTAAATTCTCACATTCTCAGAGGAACGTGAAACCACTCAGTGCCATAATTATGGGTGCTGTTGGGACTGATTGATGTCATTTGGAAGGAACTGAGGCGACAAGCTGGTTGAAAGTCAGTGTTATATGCTGCAGTGTTTCAGTTCTACAGCCTCTGAATGTTACACAGTCACTAAAATGTCAGTCAGTTGGGTACTCATCAAAACATGGATCATTGCTCAAGGATGCAAAATGACCCAACAGAAGCTGAATACAGTTAAGATGAACCTAAAGTGTGTCAGAGAGTCAAATCCATTCAGTTAATCCATTTTCAATCTCTATCTGGCAACGTCTTAGCCTTGGAATTGTAATGTTTGGACTTGTGCCACATATCTGTTGACATGTTGACACATTATTCTCCACTATTAGAAGCAGTTGTTTTCATACTATCTTCCCATTTTCCCATTGGTGGCCTTGTTTTTTCTCTTTCCACTTTGTCCATATTGATGAAAACAAAAATTTTCAAGAAAGCATTCTAAGCCATGAACCAAACCAGTCAGCTTAGAGATTGATCACATCATTTTTGCCAATTGCCAACTGTTGCATTATATGTGTTGCAACTGTTGCAACTATAATATCATCCTTTGGTCTTTCTTATGTGGTATCTATCACTCCACCAAATTCTAGCTCTGCTTCTCTTGGTTTTCTGATGATTATGCCATTTCTTGCTTTGCCCGTGGTCTCGTACTTCTCTGAGGGCAGTGCTGTACATCCACTCTTTCTTTCTCTCAACTGAACATCACAGCTCAGTTGACCAAGTGGCAATGTTCCCTTCTGGCCAGTGGCACTGATGAGATAGCAGAGGCGGAGAAAAAGCCAATAAGCCTGATGCACAGAAACAAAAAGAGACTGAAAAAGAACAGCCTGGCTTAGATCCAGACCTCATGCCTGCTGTGGCCAAGCTGAGGGACAGCATTGACATTCATCTCATGCAGAGACTCAACAGGCTTGAGGTTTCTGCTCTACAACATCCACCCAACATGTACATAATGCCAGTAAATGTGCCTGTTATGTACTGTTTCCAAATGTACTGTTTTCATAACACAGTATCTGGAGGCCTCTGTTTTGTTTAGGAATATATATATATATATTAGCACAGCACTAAAATATTTTAAAGATAACAGAGACGCTGTAACCAGTGTCAAATTAACTTCTAACAGGAACAACATTTTCAATTACGTTTTACTTTTATGAGGGCATACATTTTTCTAACCTTATAAAAACGTTGTTGGCCATTTTTCAATGATTTCATTGATACTGGAATAATGTAATCTAAACAATTATGTCTGTTATCTATAAAACAAAAGCCATCTTTATATCAGCACATTCAACATTCAGCCTTTTTTTCTCAGATTTGCATTAATTACTGAAACATTTTCACCTTCACATTGGTTGTAACCCAAAGCAGTAAGTTATACAATGGCAACATGGCTTTTACAGTTGATACAGTCCATTTATAAATTTATTAAAAAAGTTTATACAATATAACAAACTCCTGGGTTTAAGCCAAGTGCACAATATACGATTTTGGCCATGATTTGGCTGTCCAAGACAAATTTTGATTATCCTAAAAGACTGCAATTCTAGGCCAAAATCTGTAGTATCTGATCACTAGTTTGACATGTTTGCTGACAGCCGATTGTTTACTTTTGTGATCAGACTTTGCTCCGTGTCAGATGTGAATCTAAATCTAAGATACATATTAAAAGACAAAAACATGTATCTAAAGACATGGAAGTCAAAACATAGTATCTCCTATAACTAAATGGCTGGAAGTTCAAACATGTTATGTTGTAGGAAGAGGAATATACATTTTCTTTTTATGTCCAACACATTACTGCTTGAACCCCAGATGCTCCTTATCACCCAGATCACTGCTGGCTCCTCAGTATGATACTGTGGGAATCATTTTGCTTGTTTTCATGCCTGTGAAAAAGGATCATAAATAGGCTTGTTGGACAGTATCTTGCAGTCGCAGCTGGAAGGTCTTGTGGAAACAGAAACAAAACTCTAATGGAATCCATCGCTAGTGTGTTCTGTTGAATGAATGAGCTAGCAAGACAAACAATACCACTGTGCACCAGGTTCCAGCTTAGAAAAATAAATCCAGAGAAATATTGGGTCAAAGAGGCCCCTGGAGTTGTGAGTGGAAGATTTTAGTGTTCTGCAGACGGCTGTTTGCCAACTTTGTGCTGATCTACTTCATGTCATAGAACCTGATGAACTCAAGTGGTCCTCCTGAGGAACTAGTACCTTCTTGTATCAGAATGAACCTTATTCATCAACTGTAATCTTTGACCTCATACATTGGAGAATATTTGCTCTTTGATACAAAGATGATACTTGAATACTGTAGAAAAGCTTCCATGACTGCAAATAGTTTCAGTGCATAAACGCAAGTCCAGGTTACATTCAGCTGGCTAAATGAGATGTACAAATATGCATGAGAAATTAATTCAAATTTTAAATTTATTAAAATGAAAAGCCAAATATTAAATGCAATAAAACCACCCAGACTAATGACTAACACCTTCTAAATAGGCACATTTATTGGCAAACTGATGAACTTAGGTTAAGACCATAAATGTATATGTATATACAGTATGTGTGTGTGTGTGTGTGTGTATAAAATACTTTGTATATTCATATTCATTTTTTTTCTGTGTGCTTCCAATCATACAGACACTGAACAATATTATCAGACTACTGTGGATTCTAGTCTGTCATAAATCATGAATGTAATTTCCACATGGTTTGTCTTCTTAAGCAGCTCTTTATGTACATTTCTGGATCAAATCTCTAAACAAGCTGCCTTTTCATGTGGGAAGGTGGCGAGTACAATAGACTTATTTTCATGCTAAACTCTTGTGAGGGCTTAGTGTTAGCTCACAGAATAGGTTCAGTGCATGTTTGTTGTGGATCAGCCCTGAGTTTTCTTGGTGCTGTGGGATGTGGACACTGTGATCAGCTTCCACTTTCCATGGATTTTTAGGTACCTAATGTGAGGCATCTCACTAATGACATTCTAGCAGACGAGTAGATTGCGTCACACATTTTAAAACAATACATAACACAAAAACTCTTAATAAACCTGAATTCAGTATAAAGACATTTTCATTGCAACCCAACAATGACTGTGAAAATAGTTTCAGCATATTGTAACTGTTTTACTTTTTGTTACATACCCTTCTTCTTTTCCTTTTTGGATGGTGTCTTAAACACTGTCTGCTCGACTGGTGGTGTGCTGGTTTCCACTTCAGTAGACATGTTTGGAGTCTAACCTTGTGCTAAACAGGTGTGAAGATGGGATTGGATGAAGCACTCTTGCTCTCCTCTTTGCAGTATGTGCGCCACAGCTTGACTCAGCAGTGGTCCGCGCTCAGCTGTGCCCCTAGTGGACAGTTTAGAGAGAGTGGGGAGAAAGCCAAATAGGAAACAGACTTAGAAGAACCTAAAAAAAGCATACAACTCAAAGACAGAAACAGTCCTTGTTTCTACCCTTGTTTCTTGTTTAAGAACAAATAGTATTTGTGAATTCTGTCAGTTTGTCTACTATTTAAAACGACACAGTAAAAAATTGGAAACACTTAATCTATTAATCTATTTGGTAACATTTGTTAACTACCTTAGTTAACGTGCACTAACAATTAACAATACTTGCACTGCATCATATTTTAAGCTTAGTTAATGGTAATATCAACATTTACTAATACATTTAAAAAATTAAAAGTTTCTTTAGGTATCCTTAGGTATCTATTTACATTACTTAATACACAATGAATGACTAAATTGACGAACAATGAACATAAACAGCACGACTACACAGTAACAAATTACTCATTCCATGTAAGATGTTGGTGAACCTTGTTAACTGTGAGGCAATGACTTGCTGTTTAAACATGTACTGACCACCTCTTATTTTTTCCAATAACATTCTAACCAGCTCTAGTTTTATCTCAGTGGACTTCGTAAACTCACAAACAATAACAGAAATCAAAGTGTCTGTGTTTAAACAGAAGCTGAATCAACATCCAGGAGCATTTTGTAAGGCTGGCTGCATAGTTCAGCATAAATACACAGCACAAACAGTCATGTCTGGAGTTACAACAGATAACTGTCTTTTCTTAAAACGTATCTGAGGTGATTTGAGATGTCTGCTGAGATGTTTTTGAATTCTATAACCCGTTATTATTGTGGTAAATACATTACAGTTGTTTTAACTGACAAGGGAACTGTGCTGTTAGCTTTATCTCCTGCTGTCTCTGCATTGCAATTATCCCACCCTTCACCCAAAGACAGGAAGTGACACCTTCCCTTGCATCTGGGATCTATTTATTCTCCACCTTCATACCATAAACTGGCTATTTTTGCATATTTGTTTTCAATAAAAAAATGAAGTAAACTCTATCTAATATGTTTTTCTTCCCACCCCAAAACCAACTCAAGATGTCTATAAATACATTCCCCTTTAACAGGCTCTAACCTCTAACATTCTTTCCCCGAAATGTCCTGACGGTAAAACATCCAAAACGTCGTTGCAATAATGTTGCGTAATAACAAAACAACTGTGAACTGGTTGTTCCTATAAAGCATGACTCAACCAGTTGGGAAACTTTAAATGTTCAGGGTGCAAAAATATGAAGGTAGCAACACTATACAAATGTTACTGGAGTAATAGAAAAAGACCCTTGTTTTGTAGAATCTCATTTCCTAAATAAAGTAATGCTAGACCTACTCAAACGAATTCTGTTTCAAAATAGTCTACATTCTGTTGTCAAATTCAAAACACATGTTTTCATCTGTCACCTCACATAAATAGTTCTTAACCCATAATTAGCTTCACCTCCCAGACCAATGACCCACATATGACCCCAAACCTATAACTAGTGAGCAGATTCTATAATAAGAGGAAGAGTACCAGCTGACTGCCCTGAACAACAGCTGTTGGACACTCACGGTACACAGAGCAACCTTGGCACAAAATATCCGCCTGTATTAGACATGTGACTTAACTTCCTTGGAAGAACAGAGCAGAAGAAGAATTGAAAAGGAAGAATGTGGCTGGTCTAAACAGATGTCAAGTCTTGGTATCTAACTAGCTGATACCATGATCCTATTAAGCTGTCAACAGAAGATCAAAACATACTGGAGACAATTTACCAAGAATAAATGGTGTCCGCTGATAACGCTGTGTATTTGCACGTGATGTTTGCATTGATTTAGCATGTTATTCTCCAAAGGAATTAAGATAATCAGGTAGCATCACAAACACATCCACAAAATCTGTTGAATGCAACTACCATGACACTATTCTCGACCTTGCCGGCCAGTTCTGAGTGCTTGATAGTGGGGGTTGCAGATGACTACTGCAATCTGACATACTTTACTGGGACTGAACGGTATTGCTCCAGCACTGTGATCCATACACCTGAGTCAGCTCTTTAAATGCCCAAGGTGCCCTTTTTTACATTGTGCATCTGAATGTATGCCAGGTTATAACATTTCTATTTGTTAATTGATGTATACTACCATGATCAATAGAAAATAAACCAAACCTCTTTAAATAAAATTCTGTTTACTAAGTCGTAATGGCACAAACAGAGCATGTAGCACTGTAGTGAACACTTCTAGATAATGACTACTAGAAAAACATGCTACAATGCTAACACACTTATCCATGCACACACACAATGCACAATTCGCATCTATGTGGTTTTAGCAGAGTCTTCTAAAGTACACTGATGAGAAGCTTATGTAAGTCAAGATGTCTTCAGAATGGCATTATAATTTACGAGCAATTTATTTCCGGGATAATTTATACACACTTTAACAGCAGGTTCATGTGGTATACAAAGGTGAATAGTGAATACACATTCACAATGTTAAGATACTGAAACAGTATAAAACAAGACACAGTATAAAACAAGGGAGGGTTCTTAGTAGTAAACATGCTGGATAAAACAGTGAGATCAACTTTAACATATAACATACACAGAAGTATTCAGTTAATCCCCTGAGCCACATGCAAGTCCAATTAATGTATTTAATGTGCTCAGTACACCTTAAAATCCTTCAGTTACTGGCTGAGAATTATGAACTGTTTTAGAGCAAAAACTGGTCATAAAACTAGGTGTGGTAACATCTGGTTTATTGGATTTTAATCAAGTTGAGAGTTGAGTGTAAATACTGATGTAATGAGTATGATAAATGTAACCACTTGTTTAGGCCTCAAGGATCAAAGTCACCCATACTGATAGACTTATACTTAATCTGAATACTGGGGGAACATGTACCCCCCAGTGTCTATGAAGGTTATGGCCCTGGTTTGTAGCTTCACATGTGGATAGTGGTGGTAAACAAGAGTACTGTAGTATTACAGAAAAACAATGAAAATTGCTATTTTAATATTGTGTTCTTTACCTGCAGCTGTCTTGCATCTCTTGATTAGTTAGTGGTCAGCTGTAAGCAGTAATTAAAATTACATCAAATTTCTATCTCATAATTTATAGTGATACTGGATTTGTAACATCCTGCAATTTAAATGTAACATGCAGCTAGCCAATTACTGTATGACACTCAAGGCTTTGGATTCTAATGGTTGCTAAGGCAACCATTTGCCTGTAAGACAGGTATTGTTTTTTTCATACTGGAGCACTCACAGGTTGGCTTTGCACAGCAAACACACAATCCATCATCCAAGACACATAATCAAACAAAATGAGGTTAAGGCACACAGTATACACAAAGCCTTAGACCAAATTTTAAACAATTACATCTTTCTTTCAAAAGGAGAAATTGGTTGTTTCTTGTTGCTAAATTTCCATACAAAAACCTTTTTGGTTTGAAAATCAATAAACATAAAGACAAATAAATCATCAACTATTTTGTTATTGAACTCCTAGTATAATAAATACTATAAATAAATAATACAAGCGCAACAAAATTATAGAAGCAATGTTAACATGTTACCAATGTTACCAAATCTCAATCAAATATAAGAATTAGGTTAAGGTTAAAGTATTCATGCTAGTATGACACTACATTTGCTTCAAATAGCACAGCAGAAGAGATCCATACCTTCTGTTAAAGTGTTATCCAAAGATACTATAAATAAATTGATATCTAGTGGTGGTGGCCCTCATAAAACATCTTCAGCTAGTCTGGAGTTCTCAAAACTTACCACTCAAATGTACCACTAAGGCTAAAGCAGTAAGGCAAATAATATCTCACGGCAAATCGTTGTATAGTTAATCTTCTCAGCATTATGTCCCATGATAAGTAGGGGTTTTTCAGAAGCAAACACATTATTTCAGCCTTCTGCTTGTGTGGTCGTACAGGTGTCCCAGCCGTACCACAAAAGAGGTATTAAAATGTCTAGTGCACAAACACATCTTAACGCATAACACTTCATTCAAATATATTTTAACAACCGGGTTCTTCTAATGACACAACAAATTTTGCGTTAAATCCTGAGTAAATGTAAATCCTGTCTTCACACAATGGAATGATCTTAATATTAGCTGCTTTAACCTTCACTAAAAATGATGTTTAATGGAATGAAATGAGAAAAAACAGTGAAAAAGTTCAAGAGTGGCTACAGGATTTCTTAAGACCTACTAAATCAACTAAATGTACAAACGACTAGGACATTATGTATTTATGGAGTATTCAATGATGATGTATATTCATGAACTTAATATTAGAGAAAAGTAAAACAGAGTTTTTCAGCACAGACTAAAGGTTGTATAAGGTCAGCAACAAACTAACCCAATGATTTTCTAATGTTCTACCCTGAACAAGAATAGATGGGCAAGCAGTCATAAATGTTTAGGGTCACAACCGCTACTGATAGAGTGAGGGATGGATACAGTCGCTTTCTGCTTCAGAATACAATACAAGTTGATTTATGTGGGTTATATGCAAAAGCGGCATTTGACGAATCAGACAAGAGACTTAAAATTTTCTAGCTTTTGTTCCTTAAATCTGAACGGCTGTGTGTTTTAAACCCCATCCATGTTTTTAGTCTTAGAAGTGTGAAGGTCAAGTGTTATCATAGCAGATAATGAAAAAAGCAAATGCTTCCCCATCTAGATATAAACCACTTTCTCTCTCCTCCTTGAAGTAAAACAAAAATCCTAATTTCATTCCTTTTTTAGGAGGAGGAAAGTGCAGTACAAACAAACACTTGGGCCAAAGGTCATTTACCTCAGCATGTGGCCACCACACTGAAATTCCACTCTACACATAAAAGAGCAGTCATGACTTCTCTACTGACCTATATATGTCTACAGTGAAATACAATAGCAGTCTCTATTGTCTCATAAAATATCACAGAGGTAGAAAAAGACAAAGTTAGTGCAGAAGACTCTTATTAACATTCAAAATGAGAGCTGCCTTTTTTCTCTTATGTGGGATACTTTCCCCCCTTAAAATACATGGGCCTTTTTACTACAAGACAGGAGAGAAGTGTGTTGTTTGATAGCATTTGAAAGCTTCAGAGAGTTCAGAATGAAGGACATAAGGGAAGCTAAGCTGAGTACCAACATCTGGTTCCAATAAAACTGCACACATTGTACCAACAGAGAAAAAAAATGTCTTGATCTGACTCATACAAAGATCTTTTTTAATGGTAATTTACATTTTTAAACAGTTAAACACAGTGTTGGCTCCTTGTCCTTGGTAAAGTCATTTACACATATTTAAGCAGAAACACATTTTCTCTTTCATTGAGATTGAGTGCATGTGTCTATGTCCCATGTTTGTTAGGAACAAAGACATTTTCCTTCAGTGTTTCAGATAGAGTTTTGTTCTTGACTTCACACTACTTGAAAGTCAACTCGTATAAAAGGGTTACACGTTTCCTCAACATTACCAGCTTTGTGAGAGGAAAAGGAACGTATTTACTGTGGCATTTCCTCCTCTAAAATTTTTTTGGGGGGGATGGTGAAGCAATGGGGAAAGAACGAAAAAGTCATACAGGAAAAGGGAGAAACTGAAGGTCTTAAAGTTTAAGTCAGCAAAATTTCTCCCTTTCCTTTTTCTAGCCCTCTAATGCCTGCACTACTGTAGTGGTTTTTATGCTTAAAGGCTTTGCTTCTCTACACTTGTACTGTCATTAAGTTCAACCTGAACTTAATGACACACAGTCCGTTCCCTTTAACTGAGATCATCTGCAATCAAATGTAAACCGATGTTCACATGCCCTTTAAAACAGCACAGCTGAAGCCCAGGGACCTATTTGTCTCACTAATTGGCCCTATGTATGGTCATTACATACAGACGTGAGACATTATCACAGGCCTTGTGCTAAACAATCAAATTGTGATGTCTGTCAGTGACACTGTCTGCCAAAAAATTTCACATTATACAACAAACATCTTACAAATCTCATTGAACATCAGATTATGAGGAGACGCTCTGGGTACTCCTCCAATAATCATGAGTAAAGATTATTAGATGCTTGTCTTGGTTTACGCTATACACTGTAGATTTAGTTAAGCTACAGTTTGAGTGTGGTGCCAAGACTTTTCATAGGACGTGATGATAAATGCAAACATCTGTGAATTTAGGTCGTACCACTGTCATATCAACCTATGTTGATATTTATTACAAAATTCCACAGGTTCTATTTACAAAACAGACACAGATCTGAAATAAGGTAAGAAAGTAAGATTAATGGAAAAGACGTTTTGGAAGACCTGTGAATGTCTGAAGAAATTGACGACTGAAATGTCGATCAACGCTGTTTCTTAGCTTTACTGAACATGCAACATGTAACATCTAATTGAACCGCTCCTGCGATGAGCCAAAGCATTAAGTCTCGTCACCGCTGTGAGGATTGGAAGGGTTATGATTTGGGAAATCTGTAAATAGCTACACAAGACGGCATTGCGAAAGACAGCGTGTTGAGGCAATATAACGGATTTCATATAGTAACAGCTTTTGATGCAGTAAATGCTCATTGTATTCTTTGACAAAAAAGACTACGCGTTTTCTATCCCATTTACGTGTTTGTTGACATTCATTTTAAACCACAAGACAATCCATTTCAATGCCCAATATAAATGTCAATAATAATGTTAGAAAATGTTATACTCACCTGCATTAAGAGATTTAGCAGAACCTGGACCATGCATACTCCTACAGCTTTTCCCCGCCGGTACAGAAATTAAGGTATAAGGATAGTGTCGACGCGTACTGTAGTTGGGTAGCACCGGTGGTGCGGTATATTCCGGGGGTTTAGTCTGGGCTGTGGGTCTGAGATGTTGACGGTTGAGATCTTATTCCCGGGATGTTGGCAGCTCTCTGTTGAGGAATGCGATGTCTCTGATGTTACTGCAGATTCGGTGACTCCCACTCAAAGTGAAACGTTAACCCTCTAAGGACCAGATCGTAATGCTCCTCTGATTCACGCTATATTTCAGCGACTATGCATTACACTCAACTCTCAATGGTAATTCGTTTGTCAACAATCATCAGTGCTGAAGGTGCCAGTAACAACCTTTAATTTGCTAAAAATTGCTAATCTGTGCATTTTCTTTTTAGATGACTAATTGTCATCATCAGTAACACAACTATAAACCATAGACTCGTTGTTTCCAAAAAACATTATGCAATGCTTGAGCGTCACTAACGTGTACATTGCACAATTTCTCAGTGATCTTATTATTAATCAAACAAACACACACACACACACACACACACACACACACACACACACACACACACACACACACACACACACACACACACTGTTTAATTATTATTTGATTAATTTAAAAGGAAAACATTCTGCATTTTTACTTTTAAAAAATTATTTACTATATTTTTATCATGTTTTACAAATAAAAATGTCCCCCCCCATCACAGTTTTTGGGTATTTAGGGCACATTCCATAGACGTAATGTTTTTATAGTGTACAAATTGTATATTCTACCCCCCTACACAAACCCTAGCCCTAAACCGAACCCTTTATAAGCTATAAGTGTTAAAACAATTATATTAGAAACACGCCTATACATATTAATTTAATCCTTATGCAGTTGTTTATTAATTCCCTTATAACTGGATTATTTACTGGCCTTTTAAATTCATGTTTATGTTTTTATTCCCTGTTGAAGCAACTCAAGCCAGGAAACTGCTAGACTCTTGCCCAAGCGAGGGCAGTGCTACCAGTGGTGGAAATGTTTTTCTTTCGTGATGTCAGTGTTTAGAATGAACAACATGTACCGTACTACATTAAAAAAAATGCTTGTTTAGATGACAGGCACATAATGAACTGTGACAGAGGAAAATGACAATAAAGGTGAAAAGGATATGAGTGGTTGCCTCATTGCCCACACAGTTTCTTCTTCTTTTTCTCTTACTTCCCTACTTTTTTCTGCTGACTCGTTA
>JAZGTK010016800.1:0-12565 GCA_036877625.1 Ambastaia sidthimunki
GCTTGCCAGATGTGTCGCTGCGTAAGTGCTGCGGGTGGGAGTCCCCCCTGGTATGGGTCCCTGCGGTGAGGCAGTAGCTGGAGGAGACGCGGACGCGCGCACTCAAGAGTTGGAAACTGGATGGAGACGATTAAACTAGACATAGTTACATGAACTGGATTTTGACAGCGGATCTAGTGTTTATGTCTGAAGGCAACGGCATTTTCCTGCTGGATCTTACAGGCTGCAGACTGAGAAAAGCATCATATCTTTATGAAACATAGCTGGCATGCGCTGATATGGAAACCAAACCATTCTTGTCTCTAGGTGAGTTTCACTCATGCGAAATGTGGTTTTATTATCTTAATGTTATTGTCATACAGAGGTGAAGACGTGTAACAGTTTTTATTCATAACGAAACGAAACTTCACAGCATGCTTGCGCGTTTCTGCATACATTACATTTAACCATAAAAACATTTAATTCTTGTTGTTATGGGAAATAATGGGCAAGTAATGTAAATGATAAGCTAGCAAACTATTAGGAAGTCATAATAATAATATCCAGGATTATTATTGTTATTCTCAAATACGTTATAGTTCCGTTTGTTAATATTAACTACCTTTAGTTAACACGAACGAGCAATAAACAACTGGATTTGCATTAACTAATTATACTGTTCCTACTACTTCTTACTATATTGTTACTTTATGTTAGCTAATGCATTAACTTTAATTGATGGAACATTTCTGGTTCTTGTTATTAGTAGTTATATTTTGTACACGTTACAGTCATTATTGTTACTGTATCATATTTGGTGTCGTGAGATTGATTAATGATTAATTAATAAATAGCGGATTTGTTGATCACTTAAAACAACCTCCTTCAGTTGATCCAGAATCACATTTATCAGTGTGAACGCATCAGTGTCAGAGCTCAAGAGATTTATCTCAGTCACTTCACAAAGCAGCACACTGAGCTTTAAACACTTTACGAGATATCTCGGATTTAACGAGGCTTTACTCTTTGCCTCGCTTCGCCGAAAGTGAAACCACTTTCCTTCATTGTAGTGGAAAGACTAACCTACTAACTTTTGTTTTCACTGATGGCACAGAAGATACATTACATTGAAACTTTGTTTTGCTATGGCATTCATTTCCCATGAATTTCAAGATCAACCTGATCTTGTTGAACCATTTTGCAAAATTATGTTTTGGGGCCAAACTTTACTGGTATGTGTAAAGGTCATATTTTGTGTAGGACACTTTGGGGACCGCAGCTTTTCCCTGGAGCTTCCCAAGTCCATGAGCGTTTATAAGGAATAGAGGGTCTCATTGTAAAAGGGTCAGTCTGTAGTAGTGAGGGGGTGTACAGGATGTCGGACCACCCCAATAAAAATGAACAGCAGCAATTTTGTGTTTCTGAAGAGGTGATTGGTGCTTTGTGAATGTCCACAGCTGTCGGTTTTAAAGAGAAAGTTAATTGCTTAAAGTGACAGTGTCTCAGACACCCTCCAGCCACTGTCTGTCTCCAACTCAACAGCACAGACCCTTTCAAGACGGGGCCAAACTGCACTTGAGAAAATTAGCTTGAGGTGTCAGGTGATAAATGTACAGCGGAGGCCAGATTTTTACACTTTTGGGCCCAAGCATATGATTATATATGTTTGTGTGTGTTTTGTTTTTTGCTGTGATGTCATCGTTACTGAACTAATCTTCTCTCATGGGATTAAACTTGCCCTCATGCATGATAATTCAGTTTAACAAAACTGGATTTAGAGAATCTAAAGAATTGCCTTTCCCATTTGTACGTTGCATCTTTACAGCAGTGTAAGTATTCTGTCATTGAGGTCATTGTCTTCACATGAAGGACACTGAACTGCCACCACAGAAGATCAATGTAACACTCAGAATTAGGGGTGGAAGTACTAGGGATGTAGTGATACCAATGCCGTGGTTGGGTTTATGTCATGGTTTTGGAGCTTTGGTTCTGTGTAAATCTCTGCTGACTGTATATACTGTATATATGTCCTCCTGTTTCTCTTTCACAGGCTGTTTTCTTCTCGCTGTAGGTACCGCAGCTCTTTAGAAGGATGTGTTACAGACTGACTCATTCAGTAGTTCAGACTGACATTCAGTAGTTCAGATATGATCTGATGGAGATATTGATCTCGCATATCTTCCCTTATGAAAGCTAGATAGTAAAGTATGAGGACAAACTTTATGTTGGCTTAACAAAGCCTGGCCTGAAAACTTTAAAACTGTTTAAAATACTCTGTCATGATGGTAACAATGTTTTGATGTTTTTGAATGATTTTATTATATTTCAGGATGATTCTAGCACATTTAAGCACAATGTTAACATGATTTAGCATGATAGATGTATTGAAATATGGCTTATTCATGATGTTATGCAGTTGCTGGGGTGCTCTAAATGGTTGCTATGGGCTTTATAACTCCTAAAGCCCACTGACAAACTGAGTCAAATAAGCCCACCTGCATGTCTCTACAATGTTTTAATGCTGATATATGGATTATTCATTTAATTGCAAGGTTTCTAGGGTACCATAAATGGTTGCTAGGGTGTAGCTAGACAGACCACCCACTTGTTCTGATGCCTCTCACCTTTTTCAGTGGAAGTGGGGTGGTTGCTAGGGTGCTGTAACTGGTTGCTAGGGCGTGGCTGTGTAGGTGAAATGTCACTATTTGTTGCTACTTGCTAAGCCAAGTGATATGAGCCCCCATATGGCTAGTCTCCATAATACTCTGATGAGGAGCTATGATGTCACAACATTCAGCTAAATGTTTAGTCTGTGGAATTTTAAAGTTCTGTTATGGTGCTGTATGGACCTTGACAGCCCACAATCACTTTCATTATATGTTGAGTAAAAGAGCAAACAGGAAGCTCTTCAGAAAATCACATATTCTGGGTGTGTAACAACATGAGGGTGAGTAAATACAGAACATTCATTATTGGATGTGCTGTTGTTTAACATATACAAAACAACAATGAGTATGTTTGTATGTGCTAATCCAGGTATTAGAGGGTAAAGAATGGAAGCAGATAGTTCTGGTGACTCAGGTGTCGAACATTATCATTCCTGCTGTGTGTGTTGAGAGTATTTTTGTACATGTATGTTGTCATGAACATGCCTGCGTGAGCTTCTTCACCCCTTCACACTCGACACATCAGCCCTGTTGACAGGAAACACTCGCTCTATGTGTCTTTAGCTTCATGACAATCACAGTTAAGAACGTCTTCAAACACATGTTCGTTAAATCACTTTATGTGACATTGAAGAATGTCAAACCAGTTTGAACTGCTTTGAAAGCTCAGCGCTGACACTGCCGTGATTTTATTATTCTGGTTGGCTTCACTTCCTGTCTATAGATACAAACATCAGAGACATTTTTCATCTTCAACATTCTCATGTGAAGCTGTAGCTTTCATTGTAAACACATTCTACAGCTCATGCTGGAAACAGTTCTTAATAAAACAGATCTTGCAGCTCACAGCTCTGGGGGACGAGAAGGCAAACATTCATTCCCAGTTTTGTTAGAAAGTATGTGTTGAAATCAGGGAATTATTGGCCCTCTGTTATGTAATTGCTGCCATTGAGGAATTTGTTGTACTGCACTGTATTTGCACTAATGTATTTTACTGTAAAACTAGCAGTTTAAATTAAATTAAAAAAATATTTAAATTAAAAATTAGTTCGTTTGTACCATTTTAATGTTTTTTGCCCTATATGCACAATTTTAAAAAGCACATTTTTATAAATGAAGAATGTTTCACCAAATTGTAACTCACCTTTTTACCATAATAAGAACAAAATTGCTTCTCTGCTTTTTAATATTCTCAGGAGCAACACACTTTTCAGCTCTCTAAAAACTTTACAGAAAAATTAGTCTTTACATCAGCCCTGAACTTTATGTCAGCAGAACAGTTTGTGGCCTCCCGTCGGTTTTGTGTCGTGCTGGTAATTGTGCATGTTTATTGTGTAGTTTAATTTTCTTCCTAATAATTCAGAGATGTTTTATATATGTTATATATGAGAGTCATGACTCTTCAATGGCTTTTGCATTTAAATGCTCCTCCATATGATTAAGCACTTTTAAATGTCAGTTATTCAGACATGCAGTATATTGAGGCTGACACGCTGACATCTATGAAAGACGGGGCTGAATACGTGACCACATCTCATCCCAACACTGGATGTCTTGAAGCATTGAAAACTCAGTCTCAAATTCACATTCACTCAAGCTTTTCCTTGTCTGACTCATTAATTGTAACAATGTACCATTGTGAAAAGCGCTTTATAAATAAACTTGAACTTGAATTAGCTTGCTAGACATAAAGACAAGTTAACAGATTCTGAAGGACATTATTACAGGCTGTTGTAATCTCTGTTGTCTTTGGTCTTTTCTCTGGTAAGTCATGAAAGACATGTTAAAATGTTGTATTCAGTACAGCCTGTATTAATAATGTGATTCACATGCTTAACAATCTTTACTCTTGTTAAAACTGCTGTAGACCTCATGCAGGTTGTTGATTTAATAACAACTGGCAATATTATTAAAAAACAAGGTTAGATTACAACACTAAACAATTCATCTACCAGGTAATACAATTTATTTTCATGTCCACAAACTGTACGCTGTTTTGCAGTTAATAGAACGTGTCATGCCACATTTATATATAATAAACATACAGTTCTTTCAGGATTAGACGCTGTTTCTGTAATGCAAACAGAACTAAAGACTCTTTGTCTTGAAGCTGTGTGCTTGACTTCTGTGTGTGTATAACATCATCCTATCAGAGTAAAATTGTGGACTGCATTGTTTTCTCTTTGGGTGTGAAAGATAAGATATTAACTGAATTGTGCTATACATTCCTGTATGCGCTTATGTTTCCGTCCAGACTGATTTTAAGGTCTCTAGGGAGAAGTTACATCAGAGTCACTCTTTAAAGGATGTTTAGGAATAAACCAACCTTCCACCTTTGGCTCTTTTCCGGACAGATGATATTCCAAACATGAGGCATGTCTGTTTTAATGTTTTGTTATGCAGTACAGTAACGTTCCATAATGTTGATGGAGGTATATTGAAGTTACGTTCTAACATTAATTGTGGAACTGAAGGCATGTATCACAGAACAGAACTTGACATATTTGCCCTCTTCATTATTTCCTCATCTGTCTGTATTTTCTCTCAGGTTGTTTACACTGCTGAGTGTGTGATTTGGTGCAGCAGGAAGTCATAAGAGAACAATGAGGAGGCGAGGAACAGGATGTCAGGGAGATGTGTGTGTGTGTGGCTGTTTACCTGCTGGAGACACACGGCTATAATCAGCTGCTGTGTATGAGGACATGACACACACTAATCAATGCAGAACAGAAGCTACTTTCATGTAGAACAGTCTTCTTCATGTAGAATAAACAGATCTCTCACTACATGTGCGTGTTTGGGAGTTTGAATGTGTGGTTTACGAGGACACAAATGTGTATAATCATGTGTGTGTGTGTGTGTCTGTAGGTTGTTGGCTTAAATGACAGATGCCTACACTGGCTGGTAACTGGTTTTGATATGACTGTAGTGCTCAGGGGCAACTGAAACAGTAGCTGACTGAAAATTAAACCTTCAGAATATATAATGAACATTAATTCATCAAAGCTTTAGACTCACCAGCAGATCAATATTCTTTAGTAATGAGGATTTCATTTATTTCAGATATCAATCTCTGCATATGCATGAATCATAAAGCTGTACATCTAAATAAATGCTTCATTTATTTACAGCTATTGACAAAGCATGCACAGATTAATGGCACCCAGAGAAGCTCTTTTACATCACAGTCTCTCTTTCTTTCTAAAAGCATCTCTTGGGCTGCTTTTAAACCTCTGATCCAGAAAATCTAAACTGAGAGCTTTAATATAGAGTTTGTTTTGTTCAGGAGATGTTTAAATTCATGCCGTGTTTGCTCAAACTCTAATGCAAAGATGGTTATAGTACCGATCAGAGCCTCTGATGAACACACAGAGTCTGTTTATATTCACTTTGTTTAAATTTGGTGTTGTAGTCATGGAAATAGAATCTTGATTTAATAAGCAAGTGTATAAAAGGGTTGACATCCAGTTCATTTAGCACATGAAGTTAAAGATGAAAGGAAATCTAGATATTTATGTCTTTAATGTAACAGTTCATCCAAAAATGAACATTCTGTCATCGTTTTCTCACCATATCATTCCAAACCATAAAGTTTTATTTCTCCTTTGAACTCAAATCTGTTTCATGAGCTACATTCCAGGTTTCATGTGAAAGCTCAGAGTGAGAATCAGACCGTGAACTGAAGTGGAGCAGAAGATTATCAATGATAAATTTTGGTCTTCACACAGAGTCAACACATGACCTCAGAGATCTGGGAATAGTGTGTAAGTCATTCATACGTTTTTGGGGCTTTTATGGTCGGTTTGATCATTTTTGGAGCTTGACAATCGCTGGTCACTATTCTATTTTATTGTATGTTAAATAGCATGTCTGCTAAACATCTCCGTTTCACCATGGATGAAAGAAAAACAGGTTTAGAATGACATGATGCCAATTTAACGTGACACAATTTTTTAGTGAACTGTCACTTTAAACATTTCCTTCACACACACACACACATGGAGATATTCAAAAACTAAAGAGGTTCAGTGCAATATTTAATACTGATATTTGGATTTCAGGCCTTCTAAAACTGTGGAGGTTACCAGGATCTTTTGTGAAGTACAGTCCTAAATTGATCTCCAATAGCTTTCAAACAAATCTCATTTTTGTCTAGGAGAGACAGTTTAGATGTTAAGAAGATCTCCTTTTTAATGTTTTGTTCATATTAAGCTCTTTCTGAGTGTGTCTGTGTCCACACATGTGAAGCTGTTGAGGGGGAAAGTTAGAATTCTGCAGCTATTTTAAAGGGCTTCAGTTTATGCTGGTCCATTCATCTGCATCATTGTGTCTTTGCTGGCAGCATCTGATAAAAGTTTATGAATCAGACCTTTTGTTCCAGCAGACTATCTCAACTATTTCAACAACCAATCTGTGTTATTCTTGTGCCCATTTACTGACAGGATATGACACAGCAAAACATAAAAACACCCTCAGGCCATCATTACTACATCTCAGAAGAATGATCACTATGAGAACTGAAGCCAAAGATCTCAGTACTCTCATCTCTACTTTTAATCCCTATTGTTTGTTTCCTTCATTATTAATAAAAAATAACAACGTATGTGGCTGATCTTCATTATGTTCTGAGGTTAAAACATCAGTCAACCTCAGATCTTCAGCATAAACACCCTCAGAAATAAAACTTGACCCTCATCAGTCACATAAAGGAAGAGCTAAAGAGCCTCGATATTCAGGGCAGCGTTCGAGGCTAACAAAAGCACTTGAAGGTTGCCAGATTGGGGGTGTTTGAAATTGCAAACTTGTGGGGACAATTTTAGGTCCCCATGAGCAAACAAGCTTATAAATGATGCAGAATGATCTTTTTTGAAAATCTAAAATAGCAGAAAGTTTTCTTTGAGTGTTAGGTATGTGTAGGGTTAGTATAGGGGCTAGAATATAAAGTTATATATTGTACAGTATAAAAACAATTACATCTCTGGATTGCCCCCATAAAACATGAAAATGCAACCTGTGTGTATGAGTAGATGTCATTAGTAAGTTCAAGTATTAAGTTGTTTGAATGTTCATACTCAATGATTGATCAAACTGAAACACAAGCAAACAAATGAAACATCTCATGGTCGAGTTATTTCCTCATCAATCAGAGAACTGTAGCGTGGGCCACACACACATTCAGCAGTTCTTGCTCTCCAGAAGAATGAGTTGAGGCTCCAGCCACAATGGTGATGTCACACATGTTGTGTAACAGAACTAATGGGAGATGGGAATGATGAAATGTTCCCACTTCACTCAGAAGTCAGAGATTTCAATATAAATCCATTAAATGCATTAATGCTCCTCAGTTATGAAAAATGGCCTCTGGTCGGTTACATTAATTTTGTGTCATTTACTGACTGTCACATAAGCTACAGGAGTTTATTGAATTCTCTGCTGTAGAGCTGGGAAGTGTGATTGGTTAACTGGTGTTTGTACCTCTTTGCACTGGAAGTGAGTGACTCACCCACGTCTCTTGTGTCTCACACACAGGGCTTCTGAGAAACCTGTGCTCGGGAGCGCCACCGTGCTTGCGGAGCCGGCCGGGCGACGATGGCGGTTCACCCAACGGCTGCTCTGGCTTCACGGGCGCATACTCACCGCAGCAGCGCAGGACATGCACAGGTGAAGAGCACACATGCACACAAACACCGCAGCTGCCTGCGTTTCAATTATAGATGTAGATACAAAATGCAAAAACCATAATGCAAACCACAGATTTGAAGCAGAAGATGTGCGGCCCTTTGTAAGTATAAGAAGACATGATACAGTTACATTGCAATAGTTACAGCAAACATGTTACAACAAATCCCATATAGAAACATTCCCGGCTGGCGTCTACTGTAATGGACTTGTTTCAACAGTATTACTGCTGATTGTGATGTTTGTGTATTTACATGCAGTACTGTAGGTCATACTTATTTCAGCTGGCGTACAGTGAGTTTGTTCTTTTATAGGCTTGTTGAAGTGATCTCAGAATTATCACAAATTGTGCTCAGTTATCAGCAGTTGTGCCTCAACATCAAAGTCAGCAGTCAAATATGATTATTTCTTATTACTTCATGTACGAATATGATGATCAATACAAACTCAAACATTTCTCATCAATTAGTTCCAAAAGGAGTGATCTGAAGTATGATATTCATAATCATTTTAAAGCATTCATCATTTTATAAGGACTTTTAGGAGGGAGCTGTTACTAAAATAAAACATAAATCTGTTTTGTCTCTTGAGAAGTAATGGAGCAATAAAAATTTCCTCTGGAAATCACTCAGCAGCGTGTTTTGGGAAGGATGTGTACCGTGGGCATTTAACACACTGACTCTGTGTCAATATTGTGGTTCGGGATGTGTGGGCTGTTTCTGAACAACCATTCCAGCAGCTGGCATAAAACCAAACATCTTCCTGTAAATCCCAGTAAGTTACCGTTTTTGAAGTGTGAGAGAATGCTGTAATATCGCTCTTTTCCCTGGTTAGCGCTCAGCATAATTACAGCCTTTTGTTGAGAGTTCAGAGAGAGGGAACAGAACAAAAACAAGAATGTTGGAACACGTGGGTGAACCTCCGGAGGCAAACATAACTCAGCTAGTCTCCAGAACTTTGAGATGTGGTGATGGCTGTGATTCAGAAGGTTTCATATTACCTTGCTATATAAAACACTTTACTGGAAGGAGTTGAGATTGAGGGCAGAGCTTCCATACAGTTCTGTTAAAATACACCTAGCTAGTAAAGAGACAAAGCCAGCCCTGTGCTATAGTTTCTCTTTGAGAAACAGAGACTGACGAGAGGAGGGATGGAAAAGATTATCCATCGGAATTTCTGGGCTGACCTCAAATGTAGCGGGCGCACCGGGCAGCCAATAAGATCGCGTTGCTTAGTGCACAGCTAATTTCTTCCTGATGATGGAGGCAGTTGTCTCTATAAAACAGACTGAGGTGACTGAGCTAGAATCACATAAGCAATGTGTCAGTTGATTGTGAGGGAAAACAGAACACTGAACTGAACAAAACTGAACAAAACAAATGTTGCGGTTTATTATGAGCAGCGGTTTTTGACATTTCTCAAATTGAAACTGAAAATATTTTAACGCAATAATAATGACATTTACTGCAGTGTTTCTTCAGCTTTAAGAAAGCAAATGTCACTTGCATGTCCCTTGAACTTGGCTGCCACATTTATCTGCACATGCCACAGATCACAGAAAAACAGAAGATGAGAAGCATCTTTTTCCATATCGTGCAAATTCAGCATGTAAATGTGCAGTCTGAGAAGAGCGTTCCAGAAGTGAGGGAAGCTCTGAAGATACTCTGTACACACGGCATTCAGAAGAGCAGCTAATGACACAAGCTGAAGGAAAGCCATCAGTCCTGGAGTTATATCAGCTAAAATCAGCTCTAAAGTCCCATGAGCCTGTTATCTGTCACAATAAAATATTGTCTCATTTTTGAATTCCCACAGCTGAACAGCACCGATCGTCAGTCAAAAACAAGAACTTGAGAATTATCATCAAATACGGTACAACACGCTCAGCCGTAGCAAAAACAATATCATTTTTCATTGCATATTTTTGGAGAACCGGGAATAGTTACACTTGATCTTTTAATGAGAACAATATGACAGAGACGTTTGGAGAGGTACTGCAGTAACTGGGGTTTATATTGGCATTTTCGCAGGCTGTTGATGGTCTGTGAGAATGAAATGAATTGCACATGCCCCCCTCCCCAAAAGAACGGCTCAGATTGGCAGCCCCTCTGTTTAAGCTCCAGTTCTCAGGGCACCAGGCCAGCTGTCCAGTCCCATCTGTGATTGTGCAAATGTGTGTTTCTCTGTGTGTTTGCGACCTAAAAGTGTGACAGCCTGTGATCTTCCTGCAGGAAGACGCTGAGAGAAGATCACAGGATATTTGAACAAACCCTGAGTATTAAACTTTCAAGCATAACTCAGCCCTCATTGTTTGTGCTAAGCATTCAGATGTATGATTTTCACGTTGTGGATGAGAAATCCCTTTGACTTACATTAAAAGAGGGACTGTAGAAACAACAGGGACAAAAATAACTGAGACTTGGGTGATTTAGGCTAGTAAGCAACTACCTAACACAGGCCCAGAACACCCTAGAAACCTTCTTAAATACACTAGAAACCACAAAGCAACATGTTAAAAACTAAAACTTAACAACTTAATAGCAACAACTTGGCAACCAACCCCCAGCACTAAGTTTTGTATGGTTAAGCACCACTCAGTTTCTCTTGATTTTTAAAAGCCTGGATTTCCTGTTTTTTTATGTAGTTTAGGTTAAGATCATGATTGTTTTAAGTACTGAAGTTTTGATTTGTTCTTTTCCCTTAAAGGAATAGTTCACCCAAAAATGAAAATGATGTCAGTAATTACTCGCCCTCATGTCGTTCCAGACCCATAAGACTTTGTTCATCATTGGAAATAAATTTAAGATATTTTTGTGAGAGCTTTCTGACCCCCTATAGACATGCCACACAAATACCACTTTCAAGGCTCAGAAAGGTGATAAATACATTATTAAGGCATTGTGGTTCAACCTTAATTTTATTTTCGTTGCAGAAAAAAAACTAAAATAACAACTTTATTCAACTATTTTTCTTCCGTGTTAGTTGTATGCGCTGCCATGCTCTTGTGAACGAGTGTGAGATACTAACATGGAAAAGAAGAAAATGTTGAAAAAAGTCTTACGGGTCTGGAACGACATGAGGGTGAGTAAATATTGACAGAATTTTCATTTTCGGTGAACTATCCCTCATGCATGCAAAGAATATTTGCATGCATGTCTGTATTTGTTTCAACAGTCTCCTGAGAAATTGTATAGTAAGTTTCTGACATGTTATCCATCACATTGGACTATATTTAGATTGACTACATCAGTTCAGGTGTGTGATGTGTTCAGATATTATGCAACTGAACGTTTCCCGTGTCAGTCAGTTCATCCAGGTTTTATTACCTGTGCTATCTCACCAGACGCCTGCGAGCGGATCTCTCCGTACCAGCAGTTCATATCTGTCCATCTCTGTTCAAACACGTGTAGCCGAGTGTGTCAGATAGCACCGGCTCACAGGTGGCTTATAGAAAGAGAGCTTTCTCTCTGAGCCACAGAGACACTTATCTGATTGTCTCATTCACTGTGTCTTGTTGTGGAAACTGATAACGTTTCATTTTAGGGACCAGTTTCCCATGCCCTGAAATCACGGACACCTGAGCCGCTGTGTGTTTATCCGTCGCATTAGCGTCTTTAAGCGCATGTTTCTGACAACTAAAACAGTTCATATAAGTAACTGTTTACATGCAAAGAACACATGCACAACAGATGCTTGATATCAGACGCTCTCAGCAAAAAACAGGTGCGTCATTATCAGCTGTGCTGGTACAATTTGGTTTTAAATAATGTGCCACATTCATGTACAGTGATTTTTAGCTAGCACAGTATCAGTGTAATTCAAAGAACACCACAGTACAGCATATATACAGATGTATCTATATATCCAGAGTTTATCTGTTTTTAATTTTCAGAACATGTCATCTTATCATTGTCATTTGTCATGGAATGATTTGCCTAAAGCCGAGTGGATTTGAAAGATTTAGTTTTTAAATTGGGATTAAACCCGAACAGGAATTCTCTGACCAAAATACAGTGTTCAGAATTACAGTCTTAAAATTGTGTCTGTTAGGTTTTATTGTTTTTGTCATTGTGTCATCTTGTTCCAATCAGTATTGAGCTTTAAGATCTCTGTGTTGAGTGATCATCAGCAGTCCAAACTGCTCTGACCTAAACTGTCAGTGTCATTAAATCTGTGTCGGTGTGATTGTGGAAACGCAACTATGTGAGTGTGTATGTGAGTGTGTATGTGAGTGTGTATGT
>JAZGTK010016802.1:0-12563 GCA_036877625.1 Ambastaia sidthimunki
TCAAAACCACACCCAAGGTCAAACCTCAGAGTAGACAGAGATTAAATAGGAAATTACTTCAATATAAGCAGTAACTGGCAGTGGCAATTGTTGCAGGATAAACCACAGCTGCTAAATGTCTTCATGTCATTACTGTATTATGAATGAAAATATATACTCTGTGTGATGACCTTTCACATAAGGGTTTCCGTATTTGTCGTCACTGAGGCGTAGTGTGGGTCTCTTGCGGGATTGAAGAGAAGGTGGAGCGTCCAGAAGATCATAAAGAAACTCGTTGTAGATCTCATAGAATGAGACCCACACAGAGAACTGTACCCCCTCCTCAAGTTCCTCACCACCACTGAGGGACAAGCCATTGGTCTCCAGAAAAAAGCCATCTGAATCTGAAATATGAAGACAAATCTTAGAAAAAACCTCCAGATCGGTCACAGTTGCGTTTATGAAATAGTGAACCACCTCCTTCATTCCATCCATCTAATGCTAAGAGAACTAACAAAAATGGCTGACAAGGAATTTAACACCTTGTGAAGGTGTTCTAGAGTATCTATAGTCCTGAACAGATTTAACATTCATACAGAAATTCCACATGGCTCTTATCAAGAGAACATGTGAAGTGAGGATATGTGGCAGCTTATAATGGAACAACAAGTAGACCCTTACCTTCCAACTGTGTTGCTATGTGACTGGTAGCTGAGAGCCCACTAATGCCGCTGTCCCAAGACAGGCCTGCACGCAGCCTGGACTGATGTCCACCTGAACTCTCCTCCTGAACAAACACTCACAATCAGATTTCCCACGAAAACAATACAAAAGAAGATAATTTTCACACTAATGATTTATAATCCATTTAATCTCTCTTCATCTATCTGCATAGGACAAAATTAGTCTTATTCTAATTCTTTGTTTCTCTCTGTTTACCTCTTTCAGCAGGGCTTCACGGCGTGTTTCCTCAGCACGAACCTCGCTGGCGTCAAGTTTACGAACCTCCTGGCTCAGTATGGGCTTGAGGTCCACGGCAGAGCACAGCCGGCCAGATAGCTTAAGAAATATGGACACTAGAGCTCGTGGCAACAGACCCGCCTCTCCACCTGTCCCTGTTCAGTTAAATCAACAACCGTACATGTTATTAATGAAACACAGCACAGGTGAAAAACACTAATAGAAAAGAATGCTGTTGCCATCTTACCCTGTATGGTGTAGGTTTTTCCCGAGTTGGTCACACCATAGGTATAGAGGAGACGATTCTCTCCACGTAGAACATCTCGCACCATCTCTCGTATGGTGTGATCATAAACTTCCTGCTGAGAAGTTTGATTTCCAAAAATCTGCAGAAACAAAGCACTCTTCCTAAGTCAAGTTATATTTATGTTATCAACTTATTCTTGAGTGCCAAGAGTTTGGAAACTGAAATAATTATGGTATAAACCTTGAAACTTGACCCCTCTGTTTATTTTATAAATAAATACAAATTTGACAAATTATTGCAATCTGCACTAGATCAAGCATTTACGTTTTCACTTTCACCTTTGTGAAGGTAAACTTGTGCAGGCTTTGAGCAACCCCTCTCTCTGCACTCTTCATGTTGCGGGAGTCCTTGGGTGCTTTGAGCAGCAGACTATCCTCAGACTGCACATTCACACAGCCCTAAACAGAACATTTCAAACACTTTTAAATAAAAACCTCATTGTATTCAAACATTGTCTTTTCTTTTGTACTCATTTGTAAAAAAAAAAAACATGTGGCCACAACAGCCCAAAACACCCCACCCATGTTTGCTGCACTCACAGAGGTGTGTCAAATTCCACATGACTTTACCTGCTCCTCACCCCGATCATTCTCAGCCTCAGTAAGAGGACGAATCCGCAGGAAGACCTTCAGCTTCTCTGATCCGTCATCAGCACTGCCTCTTCTGCTCATATCACTCTTCATCTGTTCCGGTTGACAGCCAGATAAAAAGATGTAAGAACCACTAACATAGAAGTCTAAGACATCACAGAGAAACTATTCATCAAACAAACAGTTTGTTTTAACCAAAGGAAAACCCCATAACTCTCTGCAGCTTGTAATGAAAAGAATAATTGTAAAGGAGTTTTAGCCATTAGGGGTGACTAGATAAACAACAATGCCAAGTCTGGGGCAATTGTCAAAGCATAGCATCTATTTTAAAAGCATGCACATATTTCCATCATAATGCTTACACTATTACAAAACTATGGATCTACTAGGTTTGGTAAACAAGTACCCAAATATTGTGTTCTGTTAAATAAATGCCATTTGATTCAATGGTTTGTTACCTAATGTATTGACTTTCATACACTTAAAAGTGTAACATTAGTGCCTCTAATACTTTGGAAGGCAACTGTAGGTTTACTATTTTAAGGAGAAGCGCTATAGTGAGCACGACACCGGCTATCGTACCGCTTGAATGGGTGTGTCTGCAGCAGGGGTTATAACCGAGATCTCTGGCAGGTGGGGCGCGAACCGCTGAGGCTTCATGAGACCCCCAAGATCAGCAGCCGTGGACTCAAAGACAGCCCCACACTCATCCTCATCGGACAGAATCCCGCAAGGAGACGCCAGAGCCATTATACCAGAGCTAGAAACAAAAACACGATCGAAACAGCGATTCCTAACTCAGATTTACAATATGTGATGTCAGAAAGCTTTATGTATTACTTACAAACTTATACTTAACTACATACAAACAAATGCAGTGTTTATATGAAACACATTTAAAAAGAAATACAAACACAATGTACTCAGTTAACTGCACCCAAATAATTAACCGTTAATAAACAATGTCTACATCTTAACGTTACTGACAACATACGCGAATTAAAAAAACGCTTTTAAAGCTAAAACAGAAAACGTAGAATTTATTTTTACTGGCCGGAGTTTACAGTTGCTATTAGCAGTTAGCTTAGCATATTGGGATATTTAGAAAATGTATATTTTTACCTTATTTAAATATGTCCTTCGGCAAAATACGATTTAATGTCTATAAATGTGACCCCTACAGCTAAACTAAACATAAACTTTGAAACTTGGATCATCCAACCTAAACAGATCTGACCCGTCCACCTGTGATTCCGCACTAACGGCTATTGTGACAATACATTCGAAAACAGCGCTTCACGATTTCCACCAATCACAGAGTACCATAGCTCTTTCTGCTTACCAATCAATCAACCGAAAGATACATCTTTGCTTTTCATTGGTCAATATCGCAACGTCGCCACTCCTTAAGAGGTGTTCCGCTGACGTTTTAAACACGTGTTTTAGTATCTTAATACCTATGGCTCAGTGGCTAAATGTCACCATGCTATACTGTAGTGTTTTGGTTCATTTTTAAGCCGCAAAACCGCAGATTTAATAGCCTCTAAACATTTAAAGAATTGACAATCACGCATCTAATTTTTTCTAGGCTACGTTTAGTCTAAAGAAACCTTTAAGTGGACAATTGGTCTTACACCAGTGTTGGGTGCGCTTGCTTACACTTTTCTGAATTTATAGAGACGTTAAACACATTGTGGTTGGTGTTTTTTTTAATGCAATCCAATTCATTTCTGAATCGGTGGGTTTTAAACTTATTTTCTTTAAATGACTGGATTCCTTACCACAACTCTGACAATAGGACACCACAGTATCTTCTATTACTTTAAATAATACAATAAAAAAATAGCAGTATTCAAAATATGTCAAAAAGTTATACAATAACATTTACATAATACAAGTCACACGTTTAGACACACCCGGCAGCATGTGTGTTTGATTTGTCTGCATATTCCCATACCTCAGTCTGTGTTTGTCAGCTTTAATTGTTTTGATAACTTTACTACTATTCTAAAATGTGGAAAATAGCAATCAAGAATGAATGGTATGTCCACATATTTGGCTGGTACAGTCTATAAATTATAATATAATATATGTATCTCTCCAAAGTACATGATGGTATTTCTGAAAGAATCTGGGGGACAAACCCAGGAGAGACAAAGGTTTGGAACATGTGCATGACACTTGTCCCAAGTTTGATTGGTGTCTTGGGGACTCCATAAAAGGAGAGCGCATTCAGACAAGCTTCTGAGAAGCAAAGAAACAGCCCAGTGTCAGTAGAGAAGATCTGACGGAAAACATCACTGTGAAAGACATAAAACAGAATTAAGTATTTTGGAAGACATTCTTTGGATGCACAGCAGTTTGAAGAACTGTTGCAAAAACAAATACAGGTAAGTTTACAGAACAAAATCTCTAGCCTTTATTCTTTATTGCTAGTCTTTGCAACTACAATTACTGTTTTGAATGCATTTGCACCTTTGCAATTGTAATAAAAACAAATTCTCTTATTTCCCTTCTTTGCCCAAGATTGTTTGTCTTTCTTGAGCTGGATCAGACCGGTGAGTGAGATGTTCTGTCCCAAACTAAACTTGTCCTGACAATAGTCACTGTCATGATGGTGTACAGTTTCAACACAGTTGGTGTACAGGAACTATATATAGATACATGTAGTGACCACAGTGCTGACAACAAGGTGACTGTGTCTGAGCTGTCTTTAAAATAGTTGCAATCATACACCCGTTGCTTCTTATTTCAATATGCAAAGGACCTTTCTGGCACATTGAAAGCCCAAGGGGTAATGTTTACTGTTATAAAATATCTATTTGTATATAACACATTTAAACCCACATCTGTTTTTGTGTTTTAAATATTTTCTAAGCAATTCATAAGCCCATGCTGTTATTGTTGCCATGGGCAACTACAGCTCTGCACTGACTTCAGGTAAGAAATTTCTAATTTTCTATGACTGATCTATTCGTTTACTCACCATTAGTAATCCATGCATATTGCTTACCATTTAAAGTAGTGATTTAACTACACTAAATCTGAGTAAATTTATTGTTGAAGTATGTTTGCCACATGGAAAACTTTTTGTGCATTTATTTCCTATTTAAATGCAATAATCATAGAATTAATCATGAATGTTTCATTGAATCATCGATTGTTTATCAAAAAAAAAATCTTATTCAAAATAGTAAAAAACAATTGCATTTATATGAAAGCTGTAGAAATTTTTCAATTCATTTTTTCACTTCCTTTATGTATTTCATTAAAGATGTTGAAGATTTCAAGTCCATCATTTCAGCTTTAGAGAACCAGCAGACTGTGATTGAGAATCAGAGGCTGGAGGACACACACACACTTAATCATGTCAGTAAGTGAATTGCTATACCATAAAAGATTGCATTAACATTCCATGGCATCTGAATAATCATTTGCATCAGCTTATTAACTGTCATTTGCACCTAAAACATGTCACAGAAAGCCTTACATTCATTTACAGATTTAATGTCTACATATGAAGTATATCTGTATCTAAATTATATCAGTATTAAGTCATGATGGGGACACAGACGGCGCTGTTTCCTGATGTGGCCTAAGAAGGCGCTATAGTCACACCCCAGTGCCCAATTCAAGTATGACTTAAATAATATAGTTTAGGATGAAACTTAAACCTTGTCTGTTATAAAGTAAAATTCCATTTTGTTACTTAATTATTGCAGGCTATTGTTGAAGAACAAACAGGACAGAAAATTAATGAAGTGAAGCAGGAACCAGACCTGCTGGCCCTCAAGTTTCTATTTACTAACACAGACACACCCCATGACATCACAGTAAGTCTACAGCAGCCTGTGCCAAGTAGATCAGGGGTCTTTTAAAACCCATATGACATTTGGTCATGCTCATAACACACAATGATGTTTAATATGACTGATTGTTCACCAAAAATGCAAATAATTGAATTGAAACTTAGTCCTGCTTTAGGAGTGCAACCTTTCTGCAGAGTTTGCAGCCTAATCTAACACATCTTAACTTGCTAATCAAGGTTTAAAATTACTTGAAAATTACCAGCAGGTCTGTTTGATTAGAACTGGACCGAAACTCTGTAGGATAGCGGCTCTCTAGAGGCAGAGTTTGACACCTTTAAATTAACATAAATAAAATAATAAAGTTCTGATTATCTTCTTCAATGTTTTAGGAACCTGTTCAGAACTGTACATCTGCTCCAGAGAAAGTGGATGCTTCTTTATCTTCTGTCTCCGATAAGGTCCCATCCCTCCCCTCTCTGCTCTCTGCTGCCCTCTCTGTGTCATTAGCATCAAAGTCAAGACCGGCCCCTCAGGGGCCCCTTACCATGGAGCAGATGAAAGTACAGCTTGGTGAATTACGGAGCGAACTGGACCTGCTTAAGGCTCAGCATAAGTTAGTACAATACGGAAAGTTTAAACAATAAAACACTGCTTTATTCTAAAAGTATCACCTTTTGAACTTATTAGAAACATCAAAATCAGTGAAGTGTAATTTTACATAAATTGCATGAGTTTCTGGGGTCTGTTTGACTCTCTCAATCTCTAATTGTACTGATATTGTTTTTCAGAAAAGAGATCACACTGTTGATGAATGAACTGGATGAGGAGAAGAAGATGCGCCTGTCACTGCAGGTAAGTGTTAAGAAACACAAATTAATACAGAAGTCTTAAGGAAAATCTGTCACTCACCTGCTATAATAAAAAGCTAAAGGTAACACCGCATGTAGCAATGCCTGGTGTCACTGAAGGAGATCAGGGTCAATGACTTGTTTAAGGTCGAGGTTATTGTTAAAATTTTTATTATTTTTATTATTGTGCTATTTTTGTTATGTTAAAATAAATGACACTTACTTGGCAATCATTTTTATTCATTTTCATTTCACGTTTTGAGGGTGACTTAGTTGTCCAAATAAGTTTTTAGGATACAGTAAATACTAAGAATTTTGAAAATGGGACTGTTAATTTAAAATCATTTACCACCATTTCTAAAGATGTTGTAGTCACTAGCCTTACTTATTCAGTTCCCCTAATATAAAGATATAAAATACTTCTAACAGCGTATATCATTGGCTTTAATAGTCTTCGCTTATTTAATCTTTGTTCTTTATCTCCTCAGATTGATGTAGAGCGCCTTAAAAAACATATATCCAAGTGAGCCAGTTAGAAATAACTTCTCAAAGCTTTCAAAGCACAGATGTGCCACTGTGAGTCCTAAAGGACAAATTCAGGCTGGAAAAGAGAAACTGTAGAAACTTTCAAGATTGTGGAGAAGCTCAAGGAAAGCATCTGCTGAAAGTTCCTATCAAGACTCTGTGAAACGCATTGATGGTTGATTTATGTTGAACATGGACTAGCAAAAATAATCAACCTAAAAGCAATAATGCGTTTTGTTAACGCTTGAACTACTTTATTTTAGACACTGTATTGCATTGTGTGTTATGATGGCAATTTAACCAAAGAGTCTTTCAATTTTAAAACATACTGTACAGAAGGACTATATTACAACAGGAATCAGCATGTGAATAAGACATCATGCATTATTTTTTATCTTTGTTTGGAAATGGATTATAAATCTGTGAGTGTTTTAATCATTTTTTAATCATTCTTTTATTCACAGCAAACAAATATGTTTAATACAATGATCCCCTCAGAATTTAAAATACAAACATACAAAAGAATAATTCCATAAATATCCAGTATGAAGAAGCAATAATGAGACAAATCTGTATTTACAAAACTATTTATTTACATAAAAAAATCTTCAGCTATACCTTCATAGTAAAATAATAGAAAGTAATAGAATTCTGAAGATCTAAAAATAGATACTTTTAAATCAAATGACTGCTGTATCATCTGACTTCATATACAGTGTTTTGTGACAGTAACTGCATCCCGTCAAACTTCTACATCGTTGTTTAAGAGTGTGTGGTTCAAAAGTTTGAGTCTTCACAAGGGATCGGCCTGAAGGTCACATCTTTATTTTCTTCCAGAAGAAGATCATAGCGACACAGAGGCCTGTACAAAAGCAAAGCGACATATTTGTGTAAGCCAGCTGAAACATGAAGCTTCAGTTTGTGTCTGATTTTCTGCCACTACAAGTGTAAATTCATCATTGTGTCTATTGTATTTCAGACCTGTTACAGTCATTTATAATCATCAATAAAACTATTGTTTTATAGAAATTTGCTTATTTAAATTACAAAGTTGATAATACAGTTAATTATTTATGAAAATAATCATTTCGTAAATATTACAGAAATACTGTCAAACCTGTCAGACCCAAAGTGGTGCTGTAATGGGTGTCATGGGGGCTGCCTAAACAGAAATAATCCTAATACTTTCTACTGTTTTAGTTTGTTCAAAACAATAACTCTCCTAATTTTGTTCCTCCTTGTAAATGTTACGTTATAGACTAGGCTTAATGTTGGCTCTTATGGCAAAATGTTAAACACTCTCTTATTTGTAAGTCGCTTTGAATAAAAGTATCTGCAAAATGAATACATGTAAATGTATACAAAATGTACATTAAATGTAAATACCCATTATACACATTTCAAAGGTCCAAAGAATAGAAAAATGTTTTTCCTTCTTTATCTCTTTTTTCTCTTCATTTCTTTCTCTCTCTTTCTCTTTCCACTTTATTTTTAATGACTTAATTTAACAGCCAAAAGCCTGAGTTTTAACAGCCTAAATGACCTAATCGACAGAAAATTCAATGGTGACGAATGTTCATTGATGAATGAATTAGTTCCCAAAGAAAAAAAATAAGAGCACAGAGTTAGAGAACACATACCTGAGGTTGTTTTGTAGAGGGGTGAGGCGAATGCGAAGTATTCGTAGTTTGTTACGTGGACACAGTTGTTTTACTGTACAGAACTTCACTGTGATCTTTTCAACAGGCTGGACATCTCTGTCAAACTGAGCGAGAAGACTGGTTTCCACAAAAGCTTCAAACATCAAAGACTTACTGAAACACATATAACAAACATTAGCATCAGTTCATCAATTATTCTCATTGTTAAACATAATAAATGACAAACTTACTGGTTGAGTTCAACTTGTGTCTCTTGTTTTCCATTTTGTAATTTAATTGTTAAATAACCCCAGTGTTTTTTCTGATTCCATGTCACAATATCCACCCTGTAACTGAACTCTGTTGGAGTCAAAGATTGAGTCTAATGAGAGGTTGCTTTATACAACACACAAGTTCAAAATTGTGTTAAAAAAATATACAAGCACTTTTAGTGCTTAAGTAAATAACTTTTAACAAACAAGCAAATTAAATTATTATTTACATTTTTTATGACCATTAATTAGATACAAGACTACATACAAAATTTTAAAAATGTAATAATTATTTAATTTACTAATGTATTAACATTTATTTCACTCAATTTATTTTTATTTGTTTATTTTTAGGTTGACCTTTAAAATTTACAAAAAGGCAAAAATATACAAGGAATAAAGATTAACCAACTAGATTAATTTAGGTAGTTCTGGGATGGAATTAGTAATAATAATTGTATTAAAGCTAATAATAACTAATAAACAACTAATAATAATTAGTAAAAAAATGTATTGAGAATATACTCACTGCAGAATGGAGAAGCACGATTTGTTTGGAAATATGTCCGTGTTTCTCCAAACTGCACCAGTGACTCTTTCCAGTGAATAGCATCATAACCTAAACAGTGTCATGATGAAACAATGATTGTCTATGTGGGAAATAAATCAACACACAAAAATTAATTGTTCATGGCGTATAAAAGTTTACTCAAGTCTTTAAAGCTCACCAAAAACCGGACATCCGTCAGACCCAAATTTACTACAATCCATACACTTCCCATCTAGGAAGTTTGTGTACGAATCACAGGGGTAGGCGATGATGGGACAGGACCCATTCAAAGAGCTCATATAAAGAAACACTGACCTCTGGTGGTCACATTTGAAATACTCTGATCCTATAAAACAATTAGAGAAGAACAGTTTAGGGGAATACTGAACTGAAAATGCATTGAAGATTAATTTTACTCTTGCTATGACTAACACTGTAAAGAAACTGTAAACACTGTACCCAGGTGTTGGGAACCCCAGGGGCATGGCTCACACAGACATATAGTACTGTGCAAAAAGGAGACTGTCATAAAGTCATTAGTTTAGAAAATAGAAATTAGGATTCTATTCTATACTGCATACACATTTTCTGTATTTTCTGGTTGTACTCCGATAAAGAAACTGAGAAATAATTATATATGGTTATTATACCATTGCTTAAATACCACGGCTGAAACCTAATGGTGACCTAAGACTTTTGCACTGTACTGTATGTTTCTTAATTTAAAGGAAATACTATGGACAGTATGTGGACCTTATATGTTATTTGTATTAAATCCCTTTAAATATATCCCTATATAAAATATTGATTTAAATATTTACTTTAATGTCTCTTTCACGTATATTAGATGAAAATGCTACAAGCTGACCTGAGAAAATAGTTTTGGGGCATCCTGGCTGATCCGCTCCACCGTTTGCATAGTAGTCAATGTGTCCCAGCAGATTCCTGTAGCCTAAAGCTGCAGGACAATAATGGCAATGCATTAACAACATTCCCTTAAAACCAATGCATAGCATTGTAGAGTTATATCCAAACAAAGTGGCAATATTAAATATCTTTACACAAATTCTGTTGCTTACATGCTTCTTGTACTAAATACAGTAACATTATAAACAAAAGTTTTCCTACTTGTACTCTGCATAATGGCAATAAAGTTTAATCTAATCTAATGATTTGTAATGTAACTTTTTTTTATTATTAAGGTTTTATCAGGTTTATCAGGTATAATATCAGGTTTCATGGGAAAAAAATGAACAGAACTTAGACAAAGATTTTGTTAATAGTAATGTTAATGTTTTGAGAATGACTGCAATATTTCTAATATTTCCAATATCCAGCACTCCAGTACTATTTGTCTTTTGGTGGTTTGAGGAAACAGAAAGAAATTAAAGATCATATGACAGACAGATACCATCCATATCTGTGTGTAGAGCCTCCACAAACCGGGCATCAGAGGGGTCGAGACGCTCACTGTCCGGCTGACCATTAAACTGTGGACCAGCTGGATCCAGGGCTGATTACAATAAGACAGCAGATTTATTTAGTTTACAATCTTACGGGAACTGAACTGCTAGATGACAGAATGGTTTAGAAAAATGCATGTACTCCACCTGTTATTCTGCCTATTTCACCATTAAAGTTGGCCCCTGTGAAGCCTGAAATGTGGGCCCCTAGACTAACACCAATCATGTGCATGGAGCTGAGTGTGGCCCCTTTTTCCTGCAATGACACACACACACCTACCTTACACAGAATAAGCACACATGCTTTTTACAGCAAGATCTATAGATAAATGGAAGCTTTATACCAAACTAATTAATTAAATAATAAAACAAGAGGATTCTATTCTTGTTGCTTCTTTGGCCTTTGATGACAATTGTTGTGAATATTTCACTATAAAGGTCAAACTAACCTATTAATATCAATGTCAACATAGTAAGTTCTGTAATAAAAAAACAAGATGGAACCTTATTGTTTATCCATATGGAAGTCTCCTAAAAGGCAAGATAATGATTAACACATGATTATAAACTATGTGAACCTGTTACGTGAACTTTTAATAGTATACTTGTTTATCTCAAAGCATGTTTATCTTTATTTTTATGGCTTTTATACCATTTTAGTAGTTGATGGCTCACCCATAAATACATTTCCAGTAAATTCAAATATTCTGCTTTCAACCCAGCTGAGCATTCCAAGTTAGAGCAACACAAATTGCCATTTTGGTCTATTTTAGCTAAGTAGTTTAATGCTGTTCAGCGACTAAAGTCAACCTGTATAGTGTTTCTTGTGATTCAAGCTGATCAATTTGCTGGTTAATCAGAAAAAAGCCCTGGTAGGGATAACGGTTTCTGTTGACAAAAAATTTGATATGCGATTACTTATCAATTTAAGTAATCAGTAGTAATTTAAGAGGATCAACTTAATTTAATAAATCATGCGATTAATTAATGCGATTTAACTAAAATTTTATGAGAAAATATTTAGAAACTACAAATTAGCTATGTAACCAACATATCTGTTTAACATTCTTTCTGGGAAAAGAAACGTTTTAACTAACATTTGCGTCAGTCACTTTGCATCGACCTAAAACTATTACTACATAGTTTTAAAATTATTTAGCTATTGCAAATCATTACAATATGCAGATTTGCGAAATTACGATCATTTCAATATCTTTGTGCAGACCTACTAGGATCCATACAATGCATATGACCAAAAACAATTATAGATTGTACGGGAAACGTTTGTTTTACCGTCATATTACGGATGAGGTCAGTAAGCTTCTCTGCCACCACCCGCGTGTTCTTCACGACTTTCAAATAGTTGACATTGGTCGCACCGCGGTTCCAATCCACCACGATTACATTTACATCAGTGCGTCTTAGAATAAACTCCACGAACTCGTAGAGCCACACAGGGGGCGAGCCAGTGGGCCGGTACCCGTGGATGAGGAAAGTGGTGGGGCGGCTGAGGTCAAAATCAGGATTGCTGAAGGGGTCTTCCTGGGAGAGAAGCTTACCGCAGTAAACATTCGCCCGTGTGTAAAGCAGTAATCGGACTTCCACACGCGTTCCGACAAT